>JANRGW010040839.1:73371-86886 GCA_024733675.1 Psilopsiagon aymara
GTTGCATTCTTTCGATTCTCCTTCCCATCCCTCTGGGAGCAGAGGGAAGAAAAAGGGGGAAGTGAGTGAACAAACTGTGTGGCTGATTTATGGCTTAAACCACAACATCCACGCTGACATAATGCTGGGCATCTGGTCAATGAACAACTCTTTGCAGTCCTACTGGACCACAGCACTTTGTCATGTAATACATTGATATCTTTCCATCTATCTATACAGTGAAATGTGACCTGTTTTCAACACAGAAATTACACTTTGTTGTTGTTGTGATAAACTGCTCTAAAAAAGTACCTTGAGTGCTCAGTCTTTACCAAACACCAAGTGAATTACTCAGCTGGGTGCTTGTGCTCATAGCAAAGCTTTGCAAATAGAGAACTGAATCTGTGCCTTGGGTTTTGGGGTGCGCTGGGTTTTCTTTTTTTGTCCTACAGAATATGGATCTTTACATCTCTCCAGTATATCCCAGGGCTGTGTGTACAGCTCATTTCATTAATGCAGGAATATCTCTGAGCTCCTCAGGTGGAAGCTGGGGGCAAACTATTGTAATGAGCTGTATTGTCAGTTGAACACCTCCCCTTTTGAAACCGTAGTCCTAATTCCTGTTGAAAGGTGAGGTTGACATGTTCCTATGATACCATGGATCTCCTTAGGCTTCGAGCCTTTACTAGGTTATGTAGCACTGCAGTAGCCTGCTGTATAGCACTTAAAGCTGTTGCATCTTTTCTGTGAATTGCCATACTGGTCCTTGGAAAATTATTTTCAAAACATGTTTGATTTTAGTTTAGGTAGTACAGCCCCAACACTCACTACTGGCCCTTTGGGAAACAGGATAAAAGAGACAAAAAAAAAAAGAACCAAGAACACTTTTGGAATCACTTTATTTTGCCCAACTCTACTCAGTATCAGCCGGCACAGGCAATAACGAAGGGGCTGCAGGACTGCTCTCAGCTATTATTGTGCCTGGCTCGCTCTCAGCATGACTCACTGCAGACAATATAGAACACCACTCGCAAGGGGAATGAACAGTAAATACTTGGCCCTGGATTTTTTTTTTTTTTTTTTTCTAATCTCTTCAGGGTTTTTTTTTTCTCTGATTTGTATCCCTTTATCCTCACCCATGTGCTATATAAGCTTCTCAAATCTAATGTCCATAACACCACCCCCCACTGGTAGCAGCAAGGCCTTCTGCTGCTGTAGGGTTTACTTTGCAGAGGTTTACAAGGAGAGGCATTATTGAGAAACCAAATGTGTTAACCTAGTGGCACGAGGTTGCTCCAACACTTTCCCTCTGGTTTTTCTTTTCTCGGGGGAGGGGTGGCTGCTATTCTACTTATGTGCATCTCCTGCTTTGCTGTAGCAGCCAGGCTAGTTTAGGAAGAAAACCTTGGGGCTAAACAGGCTAGGAATGCAGCCAAGGGGGTCAGGAGACGGCTTTAAGGATTATACTACATAATTAAAAGCTCACTCTGAATGTGCTTCCTGGTACCCAGTGCTCAAACATACAAACCTTTTTAGGTAATAATTCTTGGTTCTCATTTGTATCTGCGAGATCTGTAGATTAAAGTTGCCACACAGGTAGTGAGTCAGGAATACTGAACAAATCAAATACTTAGCTGAAAGTGCAAATTATTCATCTAGACTATGAAAAGACAGCCCCTTCATAAATTTGGCCTAGCCAGTGAGAACCACAGCTAAAATAGATACAGATGAACATGCATGTGTTTTCTTGGTTTGTTTTTGTGCAGTGCCCTCTAGGCGCAGCTGATGTCATTTTGCGGCAACCTTCCAGATAAAAAGTAGAGATGCTTCTCCTGAAGAGATTTGCCATCAGAACTGGGCAGGAACATTATTCTACTAGATAAAACCTGGGACAGTGAAGGCCCACAATCAAGCCTATATTGTCGTAGCTAAAAGGAAGACCATTTTATCTTCATTTACTCCTGATCAGCTGGAGCCAAGACTAGGAATTTCAGTCCTCCATTATTCGTATTCTAGGACAGTGGCTTCCCCATTGGACTAGAGAGTACAAGCACTTGCTCTACAGCCATCCCTTGTCGCAGACCAAAATGATGTCAAAACTCCTGCATTTGCTGAAACAGCATACTCTGACATTTCAGCCAAATAGTCAAACTAAGTCTGTGCAATTGTGCAACTGATTTAACTTTCATTGTCTAAAAATAGGTTCTAGCAAAATGTCAGTACCAAAAAAGCTTGAAGCAATGGAAAGGAGGAGAAAATACTGAAGGAGAATATTGATTATATTCAGTGTGAGTGAGCATTTGTGTCTAATGCTGTAATGTGCAAAGAAATGAGCAGGTGAAGAGTAGAACCACATACTCACAGATTGAGATAAACAACCTAGTATGGACAGATGTAAATCACACTCCCATATCAAAGTTGTGAAAAATGCCTATCATATGTTTTGCCTGATTTTGTAGCAGAGTTATCAGGTTTTTATTTCAAGAGAAGTTGCAATAAGCCTGAATTTATTCTCCACATTATGACAGATTCAAATCAGACCATTTATTTCCCCAGAAAACTGTCCCTTCCGCTACTTCAGTTAAATCCCACTGTAGTGTAAATAGGTCCCTTGCCACACATAACAAAATGGAAAGAAACGCCAAATAATTAACTTTGCATTACAGACAGAAATCTGAAGAACCTTGCCCTGTGTAGTCAGCACTGCCTTGTAGTTCTGATTAAGCTCATGTGTTTGACTGAATCAGTGCTAATCTTTTCTACTCATTACTGTCTAGTGCCTGCCTGCTTCTAAGTACTTTTCATTCCTTAAAAATCTGTTGTTTACAACCATTTCTGTGTTAATTTTTTGGAGAGCAAAAAGTAACGGAAAGGCTTTATTCCCTGGGTTAGGTGTAGATCACATATATGAAGGAGAAAAGAGATTCTGCTACACTTTATTCAGTATGATGTTACAAGAAAACAACAGTTACAGCTGACAAACCATTACATCTTTCATAATACAGACAAATTACAAGGTGTAACAAATAATGCGACACTTACTTTACTGCTTACTATGCTGTTCTTCTGAAGTATATATATATATATGTTGAATTACATTAACATTGTTTTCACGTACCAGCTCTCCCCTTTTTATTTGTTATAAAAGAATACCTCTTAGTGCACCATACAAAAATCCATTTGGAAGCTGGCAAGCAGGGATTTTGTATGCAGCACCACTGAAATGCATTTTGGGGGATCGGAATTATTAGTGCATCCTTTACTTTTAGATTTTTTGCTTATGTGAAAAAATGCAAGGCAGTAGCATACAGTCACTCCACCTAAATGCTGGTAGGGGAGAGTAATGTTATGCTCAGTAATGCAATGTGACTGTTTATATGGGTTGTCTGCATTTTGCTCCCCAGTCTGTACAGCCTAAATGTTTTATATAACAAAGATTACAAACCCAATAATATTCACATATGAATATTTTGTATATGAGCATATAATTGACTACACATTCAGTTGCGTGCACTGACCCAGAGCACACAAGGCCCACAGTCACTCACTGGCCCACAGGGAATTTTCTTCCTACCTTCTGTAATCAGGAGTCTGAAGTGCAGAACCCCTGTGCAGCAAAGAGAAAGTGAACGCCCCTGTGCCTCTGTCTGCTGCAGACTGAATCTTCAGCGTTGCATGTACTCACAATTTACCCTAAACAATGGTTCTGATTGAAAGCAGTAGTGAGAAGGACCCGACCTATTCAGGATACTACACAGTAACATAATGTCAGCATTACTGGAGTGTCCTGACTGGTGTGGTGCCTGCTGGATGTGGATTTAAGCTGGTCTGAACCCAGAAGGAGAGAGGACTAAGCCATCTCCAGCCGGTTGACTTGTCAAGTCAGGTTCTGTGAATATGAACTTGCAAGGAATCTCTGTATCATGCAGACCATCTCTATCACCATCTCCCCTTCCCCATTCACTTTGTATTAGGGCTTATGCAGACTTTGAACATGCCTTCCCACTTTCGTCTCCTACTACACCTGATTTGGGAAGGATGAGAGAAAAAGAGGGTAACACTACTGATACTTGCTGAAGATGTCTCAAGAGCATTGATGGGGTTTCAACAGTCCATTCTGCAACACTGAGAAGAGCTATGGTGAAAACCCCACTTGTGCAAGTGCTGGAGATGGTGGGCTACCTGTCAGGGGGTTCTAACTGATGGGTGTCAATTGGGCTAACCATGCAGGTAAGGGCTCTGCTGAGAGGAGGAAGAGGGAAATAAGGCTGTACTGTCAGGTCCCTGGACAAAGGGCCTTCTGCTTTTTCAAAAAACCTTGACATTTCCCGGCAGAGTTGATGTTCCAGAACAATTTGCAGTGCCCATGTGAATGGCACCAGCTTGATGAACCTGGGTCCCCTTGGAGTTGGGAGAACACCCCAAAGCCCAGAGCCTCCGAGGGAGAGCAGCAAACCCACAAGCACACTGCAGGCAGTCAGGGCGCCTGTGTGAACAAGGTGCATAAGAAAGAGATCCTGGTCACTCCTTAACCGAATGATAGCTGAGATAACTTCACTACTGCTGAAAATCAAGTTACTATTTAGGAACCTACATATTTATGCACTTTTTTTAAGCAGTTGAATTTGAAGAGGTTTTGGACCTACTATTTCTGTGGTTGCTTAGAAGTGAGAATGGGGCAGAGAAGATAATCTCACGTGCATGTATGTATACACACACATACACACACACAGACACATACCTTAAGCAAACACTGTACATGAGTCACTATGGATAGTAGTGTGCTAGCCTCATGGGAGGAGTTGGGGAATTACTCTCCATATTAAACCTTCAGATGTTTAGTTGAGCAGCGCAGTTCTTTGCCTCACAATTTAAGCTGCAAAGTAGAAGCATCTATGAAACTACTCTTATATTCTTAATTGTAATCTTTGTTACATTTTCAAAAATTCTTCAGGTTTTGCAAGTTTTTGTTTTCTAAAAATAGCTAATTTTAATCATCAAACTGCACACGATTTAAGTAGCAAAGGTAATGTATAAAAGACTTTTCTCTTACAAAAAAAAAGGAACATGAAATCCAAACAAACCATGTCTAAGGCAGTTTCAGTGTGTGATAAATTCAAGAGTTCAGTGGTCACTTTTTCCCCCTCATAAACACAGGGGAAGAACTGTAGTAAGTTCTAAACAGGATTGTGACTGAAAGTGGCTTTCAGATGGCTTTTACCAGATCCTGAAACAGAGATGTCATTGGGGAAAACTGTCTTTCAATGGCTGTGCAAGTATTGAGCATATTTCCATGGTTCAGCTCTTTGAAAGTGTAGCCTTGTATCCTAGTTCATTAAGAGGCCTTTGGAAGCTACTTGTGCATTCAAGGATTTGCCTTATTGGGTGTTCTTTTCTTATTAAACACTGCTGGAGTTTAATAAGATGGCAGTAGCACAAATCCTTTCCCCCTCTTTTTAAACACTGAAAGCTAACCAAAGTGTTACCACACTTCTTAAAAATGTAATTCAGTGCATCCAGCAAGCAAAGGATGTCAAATTTTTGTGTAGAATAATATTGCCTAGCAAGCGTTTCTGTCCAAGCAGAACTATAATTCAGCAGTAGGTTTTGCCCCATACTCTGCCCTCTCTGAATGCAAAGCATTGTACATAGTCAGGGCAATTTTATCACACCCCTGAACACAATGTTCTCCCCAGCCCAACTGTAGCAGGGGCTTCCTTTTCTAAAATCACACAACTTACATTTCTTGCAAAGTTTGCATTTGAATGATTCATTCAGAAAAGCTGTCTAACAACAGTTACTGGTACTGCCTTCCAATCAGCTCAGAATACCTATGGAAAATAACTTGAACGGTGCTTTGGTGTGGAACAGCAAACAGTTTGGGAAAGGAGAATCCTCCATTTTGCTTTGCATGTGGCAAAGTAACAGCTAGATTTAATGGCTCATTCAACAAAAGTTTTTCTGTACCTTAGTATCTGCCTTGAATTAACCAGAACAGTTTCATCATCTCCGCTTTCAAGAAAACATTCCAAAAGGTAAACAGTGTGAGGAAAACCACAGAGATGTTAGCCAAGACCCATAAAAGAAAGAAATACTCTTGAAGGGAATAAAATCATGAAGAGTTCATTGTATATCTGTCAGCTGCGTCCATGTCATCATTTTTGCTTCGTCCTTCTCACAGGCCTATTTTGAAAACTGGCATGCTACATAGCCTAAGCAGAGGAACCAAATTCAGAGTAGTGCAGTAAACATGCAATTATTGCCATGTTTTTTAAATGGATAGGAATGGTCTGAGGAGATAATGAAAAAAGAAATAACCCAACAACACTTCAGGAACAGTCGCAAAGTGCTGTAATTGTCAGTTGATCGGACAAGTTGGGCTTGCTCTGGCAGAAATAGTCTTCCCATTGGTTGCAAAATATGCACAACTCCCAGAGAAAACACACAGTCCTTTATGCCGCCACTGGCTTTTCTTGTGTAGTCATTACTGAGGAAGTGTGAACACCAAATGTGTTGTCTTAATGTATTTAAGACATTGCTGGTGAAAGCATAAAAATCCTTACAAAGATGCAGAGCTGCAGTGGAAAATCAAACAAAATCAAACACAAAAGACTGAAAGAGTACATGCCATGTATCAGTAAGCAAAAGCCTAATCTTCACATAGTTCTTTGAAATCACAAGGTATCCAAATGCGTGCAAGGTTTTAAATAAATTGCAGGGAATAAAACCAGGGTCTTGCCAGCTTCAATTTTCTTTTGAATGAAATCCACCATAGAGAAAGAAAGGAAACAGGCCGTGGTTCCTTCCTGGTGTTGGCCTCCTCATTAGGTTTTTGTTTCCCTCCTCCAAACTGGTAAATTTAATCCTGTAAGGAAACAATATAAATTATAATAAGCCTCACAAATCAAATTCCTTAATGAGTTTGTACTTCGTAGAAGATAAGTTAGTCCAAACCTGGTTATGAAGACACCAACTCAGAGCAAAGGACAGACTTCCAGAGCACTTTAAAGCTGGTATCTCAAGAAAATTAACTCAAACCACCAGTGTTTTCAGGGTGATTGCCTAAGTGAGATGATATATTAATCCATATTCATGTATCTCTGTTACAAGTGCTAACCTTCGGAGGTGCCATCAGCACTCACATTTTCCATGGAAATTATATGCAGTCATAAATATACAACTGGCCCTTCTCAAGGTGGTAGCACCACATGAAAGCAACGGAAGGTTGCTATGTGTTGGCACAGCTTCAGGAATTTGTAAGTCTTTTTTGCCCCCCTTGTCATGGAGTGCCTCATGATCACCTTCCCAGCAATGCTTGCAACTAGTTCATGTTTCCTCATGGTTTCCTCAGGTTTGCTTCCCAAGAGTTATTTGAGGTACCTTGGGGTACATGGCAAACATTACTGCAGACACAGCCAGGTTATGGGGCTCCTTGGTGTGCTGAGTTTAAACATATTCCCCTTTACTTTGGTGTTTTTCTATTAATAGGCAGTTAATTAAAACTTCTCCTTTCATATACTAAAAATAACCACTATATCAATAGCTTCCCTTACACTGTCTTCTACTTTGCTGCTGATTCCTGTATGTATACGCTCAAAGCAGCAGCTGGACTTGCAAGAAGGTATTGTGATGAGATTTACACAAAACAGAAGGCAGGCTGAGAGTGTGGGAAGCGTTGCTTTAAAACAGAGCATTCAACAACTGCAAGAGCCAGGTGAAGGCTAAATGAAGGCTAGATGGACTGGAGCCACTGGAAGGATTTTACAATTTACATATGTAACTCTTAATACCGAGTAGGATTCTATGCCAAGTAATAAAGTGAGACTTGCTGAGAATTCAGTACTTTTCTGAAGTTCAAAATCTCTTTGTTTTACAAAGTTTTTCAAGACCAAAGATTGTAACTACAGACCTGCTACATTTTTTAAATGTAGTTGCAGGGAAACAGTCAAATATGGAGTAATTTTAGACGTAAGAATGCTGAAATATTCATTGAGCATGGAACTGGTTTGTATTAGCATGTCCTAAAACTATTTAAATCAACCTGGATGCAGGTGCCAGTGAATCTAGTCTAACCCTCATTTCAAAAGCAGGAGAAAAACAAGGCATGAGTTTTGAACTGCAGTTTCAAGTGTAACATTTTAATTGTGGCATTCATCAAAATAGCCTAATCTCAACACAAAATCTAACTTTCATAATTTTCAGGGTTCCTGTCATGGTTCTTGAGAGCTCTTCTTCTGCCCTTTAAGCACCAGAATACCTGAAATGGATAAATAAAAGCCTGTTCTTAACAATCCGTGTCAGTATCTTGAGCCCTCTTGGAGCTTGGTCTACCAAGTATAGAGTCCTGCTTGGGATGTTTCCGAAACTGCTCTGGAGTTTTTGTTGACTGTCTATTCCACATGAAAGTCCCACTTTCCTCAGGGTCTGGGAAGCTGGCTGAAGTGCCAGTACACCTTGGATCAAGGTGTATTAGGAAGAAGTTCTTCACTATGAGGGTGATGAGACACTGGAACAAGTTGCTTAGAGAAGCTGTGGATGCCCCGTCCCTGAGGTGTTCAAGGCCAGGCTGGATGGGCCTTTGAGCAAGCTGGTGAAGTAGGTGTCCCTGCCCAAGGCAGGGTGTTGGAACCATATGATTTTTTAAGGTCTCTTCCAACCCAAACCATTTTATGAATACATTAGAGCAGGTCCAATTAGTTTACCCTTCAAGAGCTTAAAAAGAAAAGCAATGTTTTGAACACACAGAGATTCACAACTGCTCAGTGGTGAAACACTGTTAACAATAATCCCCAAATTCCACATTTCCCTTCATTCAAAAGCACTTTTTTAGGATTGAGCTTCTTAGAGCTACAGGAGGGAAGTCTAAGATGGATAACAAAATGACCTGTTATGGAAAAGCCTCCGGATGGGGGTTTTGCAGGAGTTACCAGATTGCGCCGATATAAGAAAAACTGCAATTACATTATACAGAACTTTTCCTTTCTATCAGCAGACCTCAGGACACTTTCTAAGGGTGGTGAGCATCACACTTCTCCCAGGGCTGTGCTACTGTTTCCCAGTGACAATACATAAAGTTCGCATCTGAATCCCTAATTCACTGAATGTTTGTTGATTCAAAGTGGAGTCAACAGGTGAAATCCCCTCCTTTGGCCTCAGAGTGCCCTCATGGAGTGATGGGGAACAGCGGTCTACCTATCCTGAGACACAGGAAGAAACTCAATGCCGATATGCCACTTCCCAGAGGAGTGCGGTAATCGCTGTGCTGTGGGACAGGAGACCTTCTCTTTGCTTTTGTTTCAGATGAGACTCACATCAAATGGACAGCTTCCCTTGACTGGAGGAAGGGGAGGGTGTCTCTTTGTCCACAGCAGAAAATCCACAATAAAGCAAACATGAAATTATCCACAATAAAGCAAACATGAAATTTTAGAGTGCTGTGAACTAATCTTGTTATTAAAAAAATATTGTTTCTTCAGTGAGGCTCTTGAACTGAAACGTGAGTTGTTCACACAACCAAGACCAGAGGCAGGGCCCTCCACACAGTGCTGCCATTCTGTTCCCAGATGGCTTAGTATTCCATGTTTGCATTTTTTAAGATATACTTTAGAAATATCCTCGCTAATACATTTTCCTGATCATACAAAGCCAAGTTCTGCCTGGTGACTTGGCAGATTGTGTTTATGGCCTCTGGTCACAGCTTTGCTTATAAAAGCATAAATTGTTAAATGGAATATTTACAACTTGTGATTTCCCAGGAGCAAAACAGAGTTCTTTCAGATCTCCTTAAACAAACCCAAACAAACAAAAAACAGCAACAAAACCTGAAATGTAACAGACTGCTTTAAAAATGAACTTGTACTTTTCAACCACAGGTCCAGGTACTTTTGTTTTCATGGCATCTCTACTAAACCTGGTAGATTACAAGCGAGATAATGATGTGCTTAAAATATCAAGTGACCTAAATCAAATAACTCAATTGTATGTTTGTTCTCTAGAAAAATCATCTGTTGCATACATCCTGTTTGTCCCAGATCCCAAGTGAGATAAAATAAGGTGTTAACCCACCTTAAAAATGGCAGACACCAACTTCAGAATGCAGTAGCTCTTAATGTAACAGTGGTGCTAGGAAGGGATACTGAAGCTTGCAATTTAAACATTAATCATGCTCTCAAGACATGAGGCAGAGGAGGATGACTAAATCCCAAATATTTTTATTTTAATTAATAGAAGAATGTAATTTCCTGTAAAAATGCAGCTCACCAATTCACTACATGCTTCTTTTGGCAGCATCAGCATCCTTCTCTAGGTGCTCTTAATTTTTGTATAAATTATTACATAGGGCGGAGCTGTGCTCCCGCAGAGTCCTTAGCATGCAAAGCACACTCAGAGTGCAGGTCTATTTATGTGGCAGCTGATTTAGCATTATTTTAAGAGTATTCATTCTACAGTGCCAGATTTAAAGTGAAAATATGAGCTGACAACTGGAGATACTTTATTCTCTCTGAGCTGAAACATGGGGGTATTTAAGATCATCACCAACATGTTGGTTCTGCTTCTCCCTCCACCACACTTGCACACAGCACATGCAGCTTATTCTCTCTCTGAAAAAGTGTACTATTAACAGGTGATTTTTCCACACCTTTTATTCCTATCTGTGTTAGAGAAGCCGTTTTAGCGAGCCAACCAAATATTATCAATACTATTTGCACTCAGATAATATCTACATGCAGCTCCTTGCTATAAATATTAATTAATTGGATCACCAATACCCATAATGCAACTTTATTTTGACCTACATGCCCTATGAACTAGATATTTTTTGGATTCAATTTTCTTAAAACCAACTGTCAGCATCATGTGCTGGAAGAGATGAAAAATGAAAATGAGCGTTCCCGCTGTGCAGGTGAGTGACCTGTGGGAGACAGCTCTGCCTGCTAGGATTTCTGCACGTACCATCAGACACAGACCAATTGATTAGATCATCTTATACCTGCCACCAACTAGGCTCAAGAGACTAATTAGAGAGAGTACTGCCTGCGCAGGCACCCCATTGACACCTAATTTGCTCAGCCAAAGCCTTTGGGGAGAATGTATTATCTCTGCAGCTGCACTTCATGCATTTCTGATTTGAGGCATAAGCAAGGAGTACTTCTTCACTCTTTTGAGCAAACTGAGTATATAAGCCCTTAAGTGCTAAATGCAAGCAGACAAATTAAATCTGGCCAGCTGCCTATAAATTCTTCCCCCCTTCAAATATATATATATATATTTATCATGCATACACCTCTCATTTTGTATCTATCTGTGTCTACGCTACGCTGTATGTGCACAAATGCAAACATACAGATAATGTGTTCATATGAACCTGAATGTGTGTGGAAAGCACAGGTAGATAAAGAAGTTTCTATACACATACACTTTAAAATATGCAACTGTCACACTGCATAGAGTGCTCTTTTGCAGGGAAGTTTTAGTTCTGTGAGATTTAAAAGAAATGCACTTGTTCTAATATATGAAAAATAAATGATCTGCAGTACTGTTAGCTCAGGCTCTCCATTACCCCATGGACAAGGCTCAGCAGACTGCTGCCTGTAAAGTTGTTCTGCACATCTTCAGAGGTGTTAGTTCAAAGATTATTTCAGTATACAGCCTAACTTTGTTGAAAGCTTTTCTTCGATGGACTACACCTTGTTTGTGGTTTCTGAGGAATACTGTTCACCAAGGCTAAATACAATATTACTAAAAGTGCTTTCTGCTGGGCTTTATTTTTATCTAGTTATCCATGCCCCAAAATACACAGGAGAGGCAAGACTGAAGGCTGTCATTAAAAATTTATTTGGGAAGAAAAAAAAATTGACACTAGGAAAAACATGATTTTTTTTTTTTTTTTTGACAAACTGAGAAAGGTTTGAAGAAAGTATTTTCTGCTATAGGCTGGTATGTGATTCCTGAACCCAAACACCTTGCAACACACAAGAAAATGGTGGATTTGCATCACTTCTCCTAATCCAGCACTGAAACAAAATACCTGCTTCCCTGTGATGTGTCTCAAAGCAGCTTTCAGGAATTGAATAAAACTGATTATTACAATTTAATTTCAGTTTGCATCAATGCCTGTGCTGACATGGTCAGTTTGCACTGCTGTGACTAAAGAATTAAAGAAGCCTTAGCAATACACATGCAAGATACCTGCATGGCCAAAACATCAGATGTAACCTCCTTTGCAACTACATTATTAATGCAATTTCCAATCTTTTTCCTAGGATGAGGCATAACTTAATAAAAGAAAATATCCTCACATTGCTCTACTCACAGGGACCACATCTTTTCCAATTCACTTTACATTTCTCAGCAATAACATCTCATTTAATGTTTAAATGACACCTCTGGCATTTAATTGACACCCACATACATCTTGGCTGTTAGTCTTTCACAGGTGCAGCACTGCGTGGTATACTTAACACACTATAATGACAACTACTGTCAGTCATTAAAAGTAAACTACATTTGACAAATTAGTATCAAAGGATTTATTGATTATTTCTTTTCCTGCTCTTTTCCCATGTGTCTTAGTTACTGTGTTGGTATTCTTAGATACACTGAATTTGCCAGACTATCTTCAGTGATGAGAACTACTGTATATTCTCCACAGTTCTAACATATGAACCAGAATACAGATAACATATGGACATGCTCCTGTTTGAAGAATTCCTCTTACCACGAAGAATTTTTCTCAGATGGACTTTGCCTCTGAGCAGAGCACTTCGACTCCAAATAAAGGAATCTGCATATGGGAGGTGACTGCAGTTTCGGGAGGGGGGGGGTGTCTGTGCAAGGAGATGACCCTAAAAGAGGTGGGTACTAGATAAAGGCTGTAAACTAGTCAGAAAATAAAAAGGTATATTAGTAACACAATTATAAACTAAATGATTTTATGAGTACACATACATTCAATAAGTGAAATAACCTTTTAAAGGTGAGAGGTCTATGGCACAGTGGATATGGAGCTGTAAACCAGAAACCGAGATTTTGGCTTCACTGCTGAATGTGACCTTAGGCAGGAGACTTTTCCCCCCTGTAACCTCTGTTTGTAACAGGAGGTCTGTTTTATATCCTAGGCTCTGGGTTTAGAGTGCCTTCCAAAATGAGTGCCCAATTTTAGCTGGAACTACCAATAGGTCAAATTACATAAATACAGTTAAAATTAACAAACATGCAATATTAGAACAGCTGCAAACTTTTGGAGTTGTTGAAGTCCTTAGTTGGACTGTGAACTTTCGAAATTATAACTTTATATACAAAAATGCACAAATGTCCAAAATGAAAGTGCTATATCACACAGGACTTTGTGAACGTGCATCTGTCCTGGGTTCAGCAGTAGCAGTCATTTTTCTCCTTTTTAGTAGCTGGTGCAGTGCTGTGTTTTTGACTTTTAGCCTGGAACAGTGCTGATAACACTGATGTTTTCAGTTGCTGCTCAGTAATGTTTAGTCTGACCAAGGACTTTCTGAGTCTCATGCTCTGCCAGGGAGGAGG
>JANRGW010040841.1:0-18209 GCA_024733675.1 Psilopsiagon aymara
GGGAGGCCCCAAAGGGGGCCCCGGCCCCCCCCCCCCCCCAGTCCCTATGGGGAACGGGCACTCGAGGGGAGGCGAAGTGCCCCCCATTTGGAGGTGACCCCAGGGCGTCACCCCCAATCCATGGGGCCCCCCCTTACCAGGGCCGTAGGCTCGCGCCTTCTTGGGGTTGAGTTTGGGGCGCAGGGGGGCCCCCGGCTTCAGCTTGGCCTTGGGGAACTGGGACAGGTAGGTCATGACCGAGTGCTCATCCACGTTGGGGTCCACGATCTCCTCGGGGGTGATCACCTACGGGGGGGGGCAGCCACGGGGGTCAGTGGGTGCCGTGGGGCGCCCCATGGGGTGGGCAGGGGGTGCCCCCCCCCCGCACCTGGGGGATGCCGAGCCACTCGTCCGCCTGCTGCATGGCCTCGCGCGCGTTGTCCACCGGCTTGCTGGGGTCCCACGAGTCCCAATCGGGGCAGAGCCCTGGGGGGGGGACGGCGTCACCCATGGGGGGATGCGCCCCATAGCAGCGGTCCCCGGTGCCCCCCAGGACCCCTTATCCCCGGGTCCCTATATCCGCACGTCTCTATGTCCCCATTGCTCCCCATTGCCCCCCATGTCCATGGCAGAGGCGCCGGTGCCCCCACCGCCAGCCCCGGGCTAAGCCGCAGCGTCCATGAGCTGGAGGTTGCGGCGGTAGCAGGCGAGGCTGCAGAGCGGCCGCCCGGAGCGCGAGCACGAGTACCGCTTCACGTTGCTGCAGCCGGCGACGCTGCAGAGCACCGGAACCGGCGGCACAGCCGGTGGTAGCGACGGCAGCGGCAGCGCCATCCCCGCTGGGAAGGAGACGGTGATGCGGTCGGCGGCATTGCGGTAGTGCACGACGGGGCACGGCGCCGGCCGGGCCCGGCGCTCCCGCAGCGTCTTCACCTTGGCCTTGCTGGTCTTGGTAAGGCGCTCGATGGTCTGGTTCTTGTTCTCCTCCGCCTTCTTAGCTGCCTGCAGGCGCCGCTTCCGTGCCCGCTCCTCCCGCTTCACCAGCATCTCCTCCGTCAGCTCCTTCGCCTTGTAGCCCATGGGCAGCTCCAGCAGCGGCTGGCTCTGCTGCTTGTGTAGGAGGGCTTTCTGCGGGGCAGGGGGGCACCGTCATCGCGGGGCCACGGCCCCACACCCGTTCTGTGACAGGCCCAGCGCCGGTGCCACCGTCCCACGGAGCCCCACAGTACCCCCTCACCTGCCGAGCTGTCAGCAGGGACTCATCCACCTCCTTCTTGAGCTCCCCGTTGTCGTCCAGTTCGCCCTTCTCCAGGGCATCGAGCCAGCGCTCTTCCTCCTCCTCCTCCTCCTCGCGTGTGGGGAAGCAGCTCTCGGGGTCCAGCTCCGGCAGCGGCGAGGGCTCCAGGTTACTGTCCTCATCTGCGCCAGGATGAGGGTCACCAGGGAGGGGGGGGCCACCCCACCCCTGGTCCCAAAGCCATCACTGGCAGCAGGACCAGTGAGGGGGGCACCCAGCACCTTCCCCCCATCCCACGCGGGCAAAGCCCCCGTCCCCTGCGCGCTGCCCCGGGGCTCACCCAGCCAGGCCCGGTACTGCTCGATGGGCACCCCCTCCACGGGCTCCTCGTCCTCATCCACCACCATCAGCGGGGAGGGCGAGCGCGGCGCCTCGGGCACCACCGTGAACGTGGGAACGCTGCGGGGCGGGGGGGGGAACACGGTGAGGCCGGGCCGGGCCGCGGGGCTTTGTCGGTGGGTCGGAGCACCGCGGGAGCCTCGCTGCAGGCTGGTGTCTCTGCAACCCTTATTCCCCCTCATTGTCCTGGGGGCCGCGGGGGTCGTTGTCTGTCTGGGCTCAGCCTCCCAGGGGCCGCCGGTGCCTGCCGCCGGTGCCCGCCCCGAGCCGCCGGGCCTCGGGGGAGGCGGTGTTTGACCTGCGTTTTCTGCTTTCTCATGGTGCCCGTGCAGCGTCTTCCCCCGTAACCCCCCGCTCCCGGCCCACCCGGCGCCGGGGCTGCAGCGCGGCTTCTCCTGCGTTTTCTCTCTAATCACGCGTGGCCGCTGCAGGTTGGGCTCCCACTCGCGCCCCGGCCCCGCTCCGACCTCCGCCGCCTGCGCTTCGGCGGCACCGGCAAGGTCACTGTCGGCCGGCGGCTCGTCCTTGGCTGCCGGTGACCGGAGTTCATCGTCGGGTCGGGCGAGGAAGCGGGGCCGGGCCGCTGTTGCCGTCCCCGGGGGAGGGAGGAAGGCGAGGTGCGAGGCCGCATGTGGCCCCGAGGAAGCGGGTGTAGCGGTGGAAGGGGGGGGTCATGCTGCTTCCCGGCCCTGTTCCCCCCTCCACTGCCAGAAACGAGGATCCCTGCGTGGGATTTTCTGTTCTGGGGCGGGGGGGCGGTGTGTGTGTGTGTTTCTGCGGGCTTGAGGAGAACACGGGGTGCTGCAGGGCTGCGGTGGCTGCTGCAGCCTTAGGAGCAGGAGGGCTGAGGGCATGGCTGAAGCGAGGGGCAAATGCTTCTCCTTGTGTGAAGGGTGCTGCAGGGGCTCGAAGAACTTGGTGTCTGGTGGTGTGCTGGAACATGGATTTCAGACAGTTTTCCTTCCACCCTGCCAGACCCTAAACCCAGAAAAGGAATTTCTTATTTCTCTTCATTAGAAATAGGAGATTTCCCTTTTCACTTGTATAGGAAATGCCAGGATTTTCTTCTTCTTCTTGTGGTTGACCTAGGAAGTCATCTTGTCGCCAGCCTTCTGGTTTTTTCTTGGTTGTGCTCTAAAGGTGCAGGGAGGAGGGTGTTGCTTTGCTCTGGATCCTGTGGGTAAGCGCTGAAGGCAGTGACAGCAGCTGCCGTTGGCTCTGGAGCTCTGGTTGCTATGAGAGAAGCTTCACTAGACTTGGCTGCTATCTCCAGGGAAGGACAGCAGAGCAGCCTCCATTAGTGAGGCGGTGAAGAGATGGCTGGCTCACGTTCAGCAAAGGCCTTCACTTTTGGGGCTGTTTCCACAGGTCCAAAGCAGAAGCAGGGCTATGTTTTGGTCTGGTGGGATAAAACCCTGCATCGTGGGGTTCATTGCTGTTCTGGAGTTAATGGAATTGCTTTATAGCGTGGGCTGGAAACCCTGGGTAACCCTTTCCAGATATTTTGGTCTGTGTGCAAAAGTAGGACAGTGAGAATTGATATGATCTTCCTGTTAAGTGAAGGCTGCAGTCGTGTCTCTTTTGAACTCCAGTCTCCTTTCCAGCCAGTAACAGAGCCAGATGCTTTTCTTATTGTTTGTATGTCTCCTTCCTCCCCTTCCATCGCCTGGGCCCCACTTGCCTTATTGACTGGAATTTCTGCTGTGTGCAGTGGGTGTGTGCAGCAGACACCAGCCTGCTAGTGCTGAGGAGGGATTTTCCATTCACAGGCCAGGGAACAGTCAAAATAAAGGCCCAGCTCAACTTTGGGACTGGGAACAGAAAGCAGGGAGAAGAGTTTCCCCTTTGCTGCAGAGTAAAATCGATCCTCTGTGTTTCTTACGTGGTTCTGTGTCAAAACGTGTACAAAATGCTGCTGTGCTGTGGAACAGGGAGGTGAAACTCCTGGGAATAATGGGGAAAATTCCTCTCTTTCAGTTGACTCAAATGCTTGATGAAGGAACAGTTTGCAGGAGGCCATTTTTGACGTGATTATGTATTGTGGAATCTGCCAGCTTCTATCCACACTCTGTCTGCTTGACTGCAGTAGCTTCCTTTTTTTTTTCTTTAAGGAAGAATGAGTGCCTTTCTTATCTGCTTAACTAACCATTTGGCACTGGCTGCCGTCTGTGTGATACTGTGTGGTGGACTTGGAGCTATCAGCCTATTCCAGTGCATTCGTTAAAGATGGAACTGTTAGTTGAGGTATGCACTATAGGAAATGGGAATACATTAAGCATCAGAACACAACTGCCATCTTTGTGAGCTAACACCTATGATGGGGAGCCCTTGCCCTGCCTCACAATTACTGTGAGCTCAAAGGAAAAATTCCATGACCAGGATAATGTGAAAGAGATTTAAATATGCCCATAAATCCGCTTGACTGGCAGCAATCACGTGGTAGATGCCAAACTCTGAGTAGCTTTTCTATTTGAGGTTCTGGAGCGCCCAAGTTGTTTCATGAGGTGGGGTGAGCGACTTCTAACTCATCTAAAACGCATCCATTCCTGGGGCTGAATGTGGTGTCTGCTGCATGATGACTGCATTGAACTTAGGATGTTGTGAGTATGCAAACTGGCTCCTTGGTTTAAGAAGATCCAGCAAGTGAACTCCATGGTCCCTTAGTCTTTGTTTGCAGCCTCTATGCTGTAACAGGGAATCAGTCTTCTGCCTCTCATCCTCTCGGATAACTGGCAACGCTTTGAGAAGGTCCTGGCTTTTCCTTTTACTGTCACATCCTAAGTGACCTGAAAGTAATATTCCTTAGCTGATGTTGTCTGAGATGTCCCCACCCCGAGGTGGGTCAGTGAAATTCCATGCGCATTTAAACCCCTTTTCAGAAAGAGGACTTGATTACAGCCAGATCTTGAGAAGTAATAGATCAAAGCTAAAAAAATCATAGGAAAGAGAAAGTGTTGAACTGGCATCTAAGAACATGCAGTTTATGCTCTTTTATTTCCCCCCCTCTGGGGAGGGTAGTGGTGGGGAAGCAACCAACCACCATTGATTTAAAATTCCCAAATATTCCCTAAAGTAAAACAAAAATCCCACATTTTGAATTCAGATTTCCAGGGATGAAGCATCCAGGAGCAAGCTAAATGTGTGATGTCCCACCTGTGTCATGTATTAGCCTGACCCGCTCTATTCATCCTCCCATTTTGGATGATCAGACTGTTGCAAACTTGTTTTGAATGATGTGATGAGATAAAAATGTTTCTGTCTGTTCTGGCAGCAGTAAAACAAACATCATGAGTGCTCCGAGGTTTGAAACTTCAAACTTCATTGTTCTCATGGCAGTATTACAGCGTTACAGAAGCACGTTTGTGTCCTTACTCTGGTGCTGCTTGTGTGGAACCCTGACATCTTGCCAGTGCAACCTTGTGTCGTGCACAGTATGTAAGAGGGGTTTTTTATCTATACAAGATGTGGTAGCAGTACTGGAGTACAAAGCACTGAATATATGCTTAAATGTGTATAGCATGTGAGATATTAAGTCTCAGTTGCCCCTATTAAACTTGAAGTGCTATTTGGTTTTAAATTAAGGGCTTTGTTTCAGTTACTTGTCCATTTAGGATTTTTCTCCTCCAAATGAAAATAGGTGTGAATGTTAAGGCTTCTACAGACGGTCTTTGGCTTCCATGACTGACTTACAGCAAGAGTTAGTGCAGAGTTTGCACTTGCATTGTTAGAGACAGTGTTGTAGGGATCTGGCTTAGCCTAAAGCTTTTGCTTATTTTGAGCATGGAAAAAGTCCCAGATCATCATGGAGTGAAAGTTCAACATCTTCAAACTATGGGAGCTGGGATTTTTTTCCACTTTTCTTCCCTTAATTATTTATTGAAGTTGCTGGGGGGGGGGGGGGTATATGTTCTTGGGTTTGGGGTTTTTTGGTTTGTTTTTTTTTTTTTTTTTTTTTTTTCCACAGGTTTTTCTATTTTGGCGGCAATTTTCCAGTATTCCTGCAGCAAATCAGCCGAGCAGCGGCCCCTGTCCCTGCTGAGCAGGGAGAATGTGCAGTGCTCCTGGCCTTCCCGCTGAGCTCACGCAGGGGTGGGACTTGCTAAGCTGCTGAAATCGCAGCTAATGCCCGCTGAGCATGCTGAGAAACACTTCTTGTGTTTCTTCAACTGCTCCTACTTTAAATTAGTGTCTCTTTTCCTCCATAGTTAGCAGAGATGCTCTTTGTCTCGAGGCCGATCTACAGGACAGATCAGGAGGTTCTTGTTCATCTTCCCCCTTCCCCCCCCCCCCGCTAGTGGTGAAGTATTATTTTCCTGCAACAAAAATAGCTAAAGGGATTTTTTCCCTCACTTGAAGTGATGAGTCTGAACTTGAAAAGCTGTAGCCCAAAAGAAGAGCTCTGCAGTGAATAATGGCCTTCGTGCTAGTTTCTGTTGCCACAAGCCTTATAGAAGCATCAATATTGTTGTTTAAGTTGTAAATCTGCAACTTTCTGATCCTTTCATTTCAAAGCTTCAACAGTCGAACAAACAAATTACGGTTTTAAATAATAAATTTGAGAAAGAAAAGCTTTCTTGCTGAGTTTTCTTTTCCTCCTACCAAGCACACACAAACCCCAGTTATTTTAATGAGCAATATGGGAAATATTCAGCCAAGTCTACTGGTGTGCTCAGACTTCAAGGTGCAGAAATGTGGGAGGACTTGTCAGCAGTTTGAGTGGCAAGCTTTTAATGAGCAGAAGTAATTTCTTTTGTGGTCAGGAATCTAATAGTCCCACCAAGCATGAAGGGGGAAGGACGAAGAGAGAGGAACATGGAAAAGTGGCATTGAGAAATAGTCAGGAATTTGGCTTTTAGAGTGAAGTTCAGAAGTGAGCTGTTGTTTGTGCTAAAGTTTAATCCTTATAAACTTGATAACGCAGACAGGTCTTGCATTCCTCCCTGAGGGTCACAGAAGGGCTAACTTTAGCAAGGGGGAGGTATCCTGAGCAGTCACATCCATGCAGTTTTCCAGGCAGCAAACTTTTCTGCTTATTCATCCTGCTCTAAATGAGCTTTGTTATTTTTTTTGCCACTCACAGGCAGCCTTTTGAAGCAGAATGGGAGTTAGTTTGGAAACCAAAATGCTTAATCCCTAAAATATTTCCAAGTCATTTCAGTGTAGAAAGGTCACGGTGCTTTTGGTGTGTTCATATTTAGAGCGTGATCACAATTGCAATCATACACATTGACAAGAAGATATTGTCTGAATTTGGTAGCAGCTCATTTAGTGACTCAGACTGATTCCTGTTGTCCTTACAGAGCTCAAAGCAGGGTTTTCTTCTGCAGCCTTGTTGGTTTAAAGGACAAAACTCTTTCCAGTGACTGTTCCAGCGGCCCAGAAAACAGTTTGAAGTTCTGATACTGAGAAGAATCCTCTTGACTTGGAAGTGAGCAGTTTGAAATGCAAGTTGTTGATAGGGAAGGAGTGCAAGACCGCGCCACCGAAGTGTAGCAGAACATGCCTGCGGATGATGATTCATTAAAGAAACAAAGGAAAAGCCAAGATGCAGCTTGGAGTTTTGGTTTGTCAGTGTCAGATAATGCAGCCTGGGTTTTGCATTGGGTTGGAATCAGGAAAAGAAGTGGCTGGAGGATTTTTGAAGTTTGTGTTGGTGGGAGCTATTTGGATAAGGAAGCCCATGGAAGACAGTGCTGCTCAGACCAGAGGAGGCAAAGATGCAGCTTGTGCTTCGGGGAGTGGAATATGGGAGCTGCAGATGTGATGGCTGGTAGGAGGATAGCGCCTGGAAGACCGTGACTTCTCATCACAGCCCCAGGTAGTGCAGAGAACAGGAGGAGAGGAGTATTCCTCAGTGTGGCCCTGTTTCCCAACTCCAAATTACACCTCCCTGCCAATGCTCTCTAGGACTGGTGCCCCTTTAGGGTGCCAGTGTGGAAGCTGCTCCCGAGCATCAGTTCCCAAATGTTTTTATGGGGGAGAATGAAGAGGTGAGGATATATCCTTGTAGGCAGAGAGGAATACCCTGGGAAAAGCTGGAGAACCAGAGACTGAGGAAACTGAAGTGCCCCGGGCGTTCGGCATGGAGCCCTTAAAATAGTTAGCATGTCTTAACCTGAGTTACAGTATCAATTTATAGATACTTGGAAGAATATACAAGCCTTTTGCGTTCATGTGGCCTTTAACTAGACACACTAAACCCAATTATTTCCTGTGTTTTGGTGGCATTAGGTTGGAATAACTTACAATCATGCTGCAAGAATGCTTTCAGTAATGTGGCTGTAGATTAACTTTTGCCACAGCAAAGATCTGGAAGCTTCCTGTGTAAATGCAGCTCAAGTGAGCCTTTGAAGCAAAGAGGACTGCTTGATCAAGTTAAGTAGGCTCTGCTCGACTGGAGAGGAGCCTGCCTTTCTGATCCTAAGTTCTCCTGGAGTTTCATGAATTTCAAGGCTGCTGGGGCTCAGGGTGGCCTGGAGGTTCATGGGGAGCAAGGATACTCAGAGGGTGAAAGTCAGATTCTGAGCTTGCCACAAACTCACTTTGTTCAGTTCTGAACCCACCTTGGGGTTTCCTTGTATATGGGAACTCCTGTGTTAGCCTGGAGTGGGTGTTGGTGGCACACTGTATGTTCTTTGCGCAGCTTTGTGCATGAGTGATGCCGTTCCATGGCAATTCAAGCTGACCTGATGTGCTTCTGCCGCAGTCCTGCCCTCCTTCTTTCCCACCATCACTTTTGTCTCTGTTCGGCTCCATGCCTGCCCCAGTAGTGAGCTGCTCAGGAAGGCTACCATGATGAAAACAAGTGCATTTTGGTTTCGGAAGCAAAGAGTTCTTTGCTGGCTTCTGCCTGAACTGCTCAAGCGTGGGGTCAGGTTAGCCCCAGTGCAGGGAGGGATGGGGAGGCTGCCCTGAAGCTGTGCCAGCTGAAGTCAGCTTGAAACTATTGCAGCACTGCACCCTGTGAATGAGGTTACTCCGGGTGAAGTTACACGAGACAGCTGAGTACATCCAACAGCTCTGCTGCTGAATGGGGGAAGTTCTGCTCCCCTGTGCTCTCCCACCCAACAGGGAGTTCTGCCTTTGCTGTTTGCTAGCTCTGGTTCTTGCTGGATCCCTTTTCTGAGCTCCTGCAGCTCACTAACCCAGCAGAAAACTACGCTGGGGTTTATTCTATGTTTTGGGTTTTGCTGCATTATTTCCTTGCCAAGATAGTGAACTGAATTGGCTCACCAAGAGATCTGACAAGCATCCAGAGCCCTCACAAAATAAATAGGGGAGAGCATATGTGTGGAAGTGTGGAGGATGTGGTGGGGACCGGAGAAGGGGAGCAGGGTCTCTGCCTTTCAATGGCCAGCTCAGGCTGTGCCCTGTAACTTCACACTCCTGTTTAAAGCACAATGAGCTCCCATCCCCTGCCTGTGAGCAGTCTGTGGGTTGGTGCCCTTAGTTGCTGTGCATGGGGTGCTTTCTTTAGATAAACCCGCTTGTAAATTGATGGTGCTCTTTCCTTTGTCAGTTCTTGTTTGCTGGGGAAGGCGGTCAGATGTGAGTTTGAATGCAGGAATAGTGTGATAGAATACTGTTACAACCTGAGCATGGTGCTTGACTGATTTGAGAGAGCACATTCTTGTAGGTATGCCTGTGCAGAAACTGAGTACAGCAGAAAGCTGGAGTGATGGATATGGAAGGTGGCAAAATATTCATTAGTGTACCAGGACTGCAGATCTGTCAGTAAATGCACCACCCAATGTTCCTTACTTCTTTGTCACCTGGCAATTAGAAAGTCTTTAGTTTGCATTTACTTACTGGTCATTATGAGTTGTAAAATACCAGGGCAAGCAGAAAGTGGTTACTGAAGATACCATTTCAGTCAAATGTATAAAAACTACAGCAGTGAAACAACCATGACATGAATTCCATATCACTTTGCTGAAAGACATGCAACTGGAACAACACACAAATGTAATTCAGCCGAGGCCAGTTGCAGCAACAACTTGAATCCTATTTCTTTACTACAGAAAACTTGATTATAGCAGCATATATTTGAAATAGAGCAGTTGTCTGTGGTGTGTGCTCACTGCAAGCCAAGGCTTTGGTTCCCTACTTAAGACTGTTTGGTCTGGTAGAACTTGAGGCAGCGTTTTGGCTAGTTGTGTTTAAATAAAGCTATTTAAATGTTAGCGTGTCATGACATCTCCAAATGCATGTTGCTGTGTGAAGAATTCATGTTGGGTATGAGCAGTATGTCTCGTAAGGAAGAAAGCTCATCTGTTGTGAGGGTGATCTTTTAGTTAATGAAAACCTTTGCAAATAGCCCCAAATTAATCACTTTGCAATGAGGGAATGCAGCAGATTGTATTTTGTGTCTTCTGCTTCACAGGCAGTAGCAGTTGTTATGACTTTGCAGTGTGGCGACAAGGTAAGCGTTAGGGTGAGGAGTTGCTATGTGTGCTTCATCTGAACAGTTGTGTCCGTGACCCCAGATAAGTACCCAGGGTTGGGACATGCCCTTTATCTGACAGTCCCTGGGCAGGAGGTGGAAAATGTTACTAACAGACATTGTATTTTGGGGTATGCCATCCCAAACCTGCCTCTTTAGATAAGTGTCTTGTCAGTAGGAAGATCTCTGCTGAGGTTAAAACTATGGCTTGTGAGATATGTAAAGGAAATGGTCCTGTTTAAGGAGGTGTTTTGGGTACTCTGCCTGAGGTTAAGAGGCACTTGGGTGCTGAAGTCCCAAGCCAGTGGTATCCTTCACAGACCTCTGCAAATCACTGGTAGTGATGCATGAAGAGCCGTGGTTGTTGCCTTTCCAGCTTAGCTCCTGAGACACTTGGAGCACACAGTGTAGGTCAGCCAGAGAGACTCAAGAAGCCAAGCACAGAAGTGCCTGCATCTGGCGGCACAAGTCCTCTTTGGGCATTGTGGATTGAGAATATCCTTTAGGAAAAGTTCAGATGCACGATTTATAAGCTGAAAAATTCACAAACTGGGAAAAGACTTTCCCCACAAGCTGCCAGGGAACTGAGAATGAAATTAATGTGTCCCATTTCCTGCTCCTGTAGTTCTAAGTCACATACGCAGATAGAAGTAATAAATTAGTAAAGAACAAAGCACTGGCATGCTCTAAAAGTGACATTATACACTGAAACCTGGAGTCCTTTGTTAGCCCTTTCTGGGGGGACTGGCAGCTGGGAAGTGCTCAGCAGAAGCTCACCGAAGAGGACCTCGAAGGAGAATGAGGTGGCACATCCCAGTGTTGATGGAACTTCTCTGGTGTTTGCAGAACCATGTGAAAACGTAACCAGGATCTCCCCAGTGAAATCCTTGGTCTGGGAATTCCTTCTTTGTCATTTTAAACCATATCACAGAGTGGAGATGGATGGGAGTGATGTAGGAGCAGGCTGTTCCTGTGAGAGTCACTGGGTTGGGATAACATCTGCAAGGACTTCTGGAATTCCTTATGTGAAGAGAAGGTCGTGAGGGAGGAAATAAGTGGCCTTGACACGTATTTGAAAAATGATGGAAACTTTTCACCTAAGTTGTTAAGGAAGATGGTGGTCACTGAAAGGGTACGTGGGATTCAAGTGTAAAAAGTCATCTTGAACAGTGGGACTTGCTGTGGAGTTCTGTTGGTGTAATTCAGCTTAGGGTAAAATCTCTCCAGTTAAACTGACCAGCATGGAGGCTGCTGTTTCTCAGTGGGGTGCATGTGTGGGTCCTGAGCCTGTGAGTGAAACAAGTGAAATGCCCGCTGTGAATTATGGTGAGATCCATTGATACAGCTCCAGCTTTCACATGTAGAAACACTGAGTGTGACGTCTCAGGTAGTATTCTGATTTTACTGGTAGGGAAATGAAGACACAAAGAAGGGATTAGCTTGCATAGGGCATCTCATAGGCAGTGTGGAGGTGAAGCATGGATTTTTTTGGCTCCTAATCTAGTGATACAAATCGCTTCTCAGACGTTTTGGTAGCTGTCTCTCCCACACCAGCCCTCACGTGTCCGTGCTCTGCAGTGCTATGTTGCTTCTGCATGTGCCTTTGGTTTCTTGCAGTAAAGCAATCGGTGGTTTTAGTACTGACACCTAATAGGTGTAGGGGGAGCACATTGTGAGGTGGGTACAGGTGAAACAATCTCCTGTTTTCGTTGCTGACGGGGAAGTGCTGTAGCTTGGGCCGGGATGTTTGTCCTGTTTGTTTTCACTAGCTTTGTAATGCTACAAGATAGCTTGGGTTAAGAATAATGTTGCTACTGATATGTGGCCATCAGGACTGATACACTCTGTGAAGGGGCCTTCAGAGTATTTGTTTGGGCAAACTGTTCAGTGCACACGAGGGCTATCTGCATTGTGCAGGAGGATAATCCCTGTCTGTGCTGTTCCCCTCCTGTGCTGAGATCATTCTCCTATCCCACTGTTACCCAGCTGAGGTCTTGATGGTTCTCAGTTTTTCCGTAATGACAAAATGAAATCAGCCCTAGGATGACTGGTGAAATTCCTCTTGGTTAAAGCGTCTTGTCATGGATATTTTCTGGCTGTTTCTTTTCATTGGAGAACTCAGTGTCTTGTGTTTGAAAGGAGAAAAGACGCAGCTTAGGAAATGCTGTTGTTTAAGGTACAGGGAGGAGCGTGTAGCTTGCTTCTAGAACATAATCTGTCCAGCTGTGACTTAGTCATCTTCAGTCTTATATAAAATGCATCCAATCTAAATAGTTGAGCATCTCCCTCCTGAATGCGGCAAACCAGCGTCTGTTGTGCTTCTGTGAAGCTGTAACAAGCACAAGCCATCTTCTTAGGAGTGCCTTCATAGTGGTGAACCTGCAGCATCCATCATGCTGTCAAGCCTCATTTGCTCATGTGATGGGATTTCTTGGGGTTGTTTTTATTCTGTTCCACATTTTTTCTAAGTTTAAAGAGGTTCCTTGCTGCTGGCAGGGACTGCAGCACTGATAATCCTGGACAGGAGGGCAGGGAATGTAATGTGAGAACAAAAGTGGCTCTCCTGAGTCAGACTGAAGGTTTTGTTCATCTCTGACAGGGCCAAAAATGGATGCTTAGGGAAGAATGTAAGGTGAGAGGATCACAGGATCTTGGCTAGCATCTCCCATTTCAGTGTAGTAGTTTATGCTGTTACATAAATCCAGCCCTGCTCTTAGTCGCTTTGATTTCACATAGCTCTTATTTGAGCAAACGGGAGAACTTCACTATTGTGACATGCTTTTGTGTGGATAAATAACATGTCCACAATAGTCCTTTGTTGATATAATTATGGGTTTTTTGGAGGGGTGGGGGAGATTCTTTTTAGTGACTGGTAAGCTTTGTAGGGACTGGCCTTGTGCGTTGAGAGATACTCTGCTAGTTAAGGGGTGATGGGCATCCTTATTTAGGTAGTCAAGGAGACAGATGCTGTGAGTGTGTTGTTAAATGTATTGATAAATACAGGTGCTGATAAATCTTACCACTGCAGACATGGAAGATGACATTTTTAAGTTGATACCGCTGCTTTTGCCACTACTGCATGTTTCACAGAACTGGGAAAGCTGACATCTGAAGTCACCCACATATACAGTGGAAGAACAGTTTCCTTCGGAGGAGTTAGAGCTGGAGCTTCACTTGGGCAGTTTGAAGCATTCTTCAAAGGCTTCTGAGAAAGTTTCGTCTAGTTTTAGTGTAAGAAAACCCCCAAGTTTTATACTTTTTTCCTAAGAACTGCAGATGTGCTGTGCTCACTGTGAAGACTTAATAGTGGGTTGATGCTGCCTGGGGACCTCTGGGCTGCAGTCTGTTGCATGCATTTCAATTCTCCCCCCAAAGAATTGTGGTAAATCCATATGCTGTTTTGTAGGCTGTGCTTGACAAACATGGCCTAGCTCATTTGTGAGCTGCAATGCCAAGTGTAGAAATGACTAGGTGAGATTTTCCAGTCTTTGTTAGGTGGAAAGTCAGATTATTAAAAGGTTATTTTTGGCCTTAAAATGCATAGTTACGCAAACACTTGGTGGCCCTGGAGAAGAAATGAGCAATGCCCTCAGCAATCTGATCCAAGTTGGCTCTGCTTTGGGGAGAGGAGGGGGTTTCTGTCAGTTAACCTTCAGTGGCCCCTTCCAACCTGGAGTGTTCTGTGGTTCTGAGCGTGTAGGAGGTGTGGGGGGGTCCATGCCTGGTTGGGATAGAGAGGGCAGGAGTTACGAGGAAGAAGGTGGGATACTCTGACATTAGAAATGGTTGTGCTGGAGAAACTGCATTAACAGCGGAGATCTAAAATATCTGGGATTGTAACTTGGAAAGGACACACCTGGCTTTGTAGAAGGTTGTGGAATGAAATCAGCTTTTCATTTACTGCTCTTTAGAATCTCTTTATCTGGGGAGCATAAAATATTTGATAGAGCTTCTGTCAGAGAGACACTAGTGGGGTAGTAAAGCACGTTTAGGAAGCTCTGAATTGGTTTTCCGTGTTTCAATGAAAGGTATGAATCCATCCCCTTGCGAGGTGGTGCATTTGTTAGCAAAACTGCAACCCCACCTATAAACTGAAACAGCTTTTTGGAGAGCAGTAGCTCAGAGGGCTTTAAGATCCTTACAGTAGGTTCCCTCTACATGGTACTTGGGGCAGCCTTTAGAAGGGTTAATGTGATTCTTGGGCATATTGAGGATAACAAAAAAAGTGGAGGAATGGAATGTGAAGCAAAAATAAGTAATCTCATAAACACAGCAACCTTGAGGCTGATACTGGAATTGAATTTGGGTTTCCATGCTTCAAGAAGGATGCCAGTGTATTTGGAGAGAATTCAGAGGACAGCTGCAGAAATGATCCAGGGACTGGAAAATAAGCCTCATGATGGGAGGCTTAAAGGAGCTCAACTTACTCAGCTTATTGAAAAGACAATGAAGAGAGGACTTGATCTTTCTCTAAAAGGCTTGTGAGATTTGCTGACAAAGCCATAGCAATATCAACTGAGGTTAGACAAATTCAATCTTGGAAGTACAGTTTCTTAGCAGTGATAATTAAGCATTGGAGCGGTTTACAGGGAAGGGGAAAGGAGCAAACATTCATCTTAGTCTTTTAAAACAGGCCCAACTCATGCCTGCTGCATTCCTGACACTGGAGTTTAGGAATCTTTAGAGGATCCATGCCATGATCAGTTGGCACAAGTTCTGGTACGTGCACTTGCTGTCAGAGCCAAGATCGTGAAATCAGGATGAATTTAGAGGAGAAATAGTTAACCTGGTGCGAGAATATGCCCTTGCATAAGACATGTAAGATGTGAAGGGAGCTCTGAAATTTAATGCTTTGTGGCTTGCATCGTTGGAACCCAATTCTTTCCCATCCTGTGTTGCTTCAGATGTTTAAGATATGGTTAAGGCTTTCTGAAAGGCTCTTCAGAGAAGCCCTGATGTAAGTGTGTGTTCTCGCTGTATTCAGACGCGCATTGCCGAGTGCCAGTTGACCGCAGCACAAGTCTGTAAATCTTTTTCATCCTTTTTTAGCAACAGCATGAAGAAAGTTGCGCAAGGGCAACATGAGCACAGCTCCTCTGAGAGGCAGCACGAGCACCAGCGCTCCTGCTAGGTTTCATTCTGAAATTACTCTGGGATAGTCTCTATCTCTCAAGCTAACTGGATTTAGTCAGAGTTTGTTTGTGTCTGGTACAATGTTAAATACTTGCTCCCAAGCAGTGTTCTCATGGCACTGGTTTCCTGGTTTTCGTGCCATCCAAATGGGAATACTTCAGCGATTCTGCTCCTCCCTCACTTTGTGAACTCACCTGGGGAATTGAGTGACTCAGTTGGGTAATGGCTTCAGATCATGCTTCTACTTTTTATTTGCGTTTGTCCATTCCACCACTCCCTCCATGGCTGCCAAGTTTCTATATTTCCATACGTTAGCTTGTTCCAGATGCCTTTACAGACATGCAGAGCTCTGAAATTCCCTTCTGCTAGCTCTCAAGATCTGCTGCTTTGTGCAGGTGAAGCTCTTCTGGTTGGTCTTGCCTGTGCAGAGGAGGACCTGGAGCTACCTGGGTTGCTCTCGCCTCCTCTCCTGCGTGGCTGCATTCCTGCCTCTCCTCTCCTACTCCAGGTCTGGCCAGGGAGGAGCCCCATGGCTCTCATCTCTGCAGCTCTGCAGTAAGGAAATGCTGCTGTGTCCTAAGGGAAGAAAAGGCAGCTCAAAAATGTGTAGCTTTTTGAACGTTGAGCCTATGGATTTGTCACATAAATTGAGCTATTTCTGAGGTGGGAAGGAGGTTGTCTAGGAACTGCAAGTTTCCTTGCTTACGGCTAAAGGGATAGCAGACTGCAGAAACGTGTTGGGGCACTACACAGTGTAAAGCAAAGGCCTCCAGCTCTGAGATCTAGTGCAGCAACCCCTGCTACTCACCTCATCCAGACAGCCCTATCTGTCTTAACCGTCCAAATCGCCTCGCAGAAAGCACTGCACACAAAAGAAGTAGTGAAGTCTCAGCAGGAAGGTGGTCTCCCCCACTTCCTTGCCTCCCCTCTCTGCTGTGCCATCATCCCTCTCTCCTCAGCATCAAGAGGCTGATGGAGATGACCTGCTGGAGGTGCGTTGCTGGTCTCTTCAGCATGAGCATTCTCGTGTTCCAGTCTCTTAGTTTCATCATGTGGTTGTACCTACCAGTGCTTACTTGCGTTTTTGATAATCTTGAAAATGTCCTCAATCTATTACTCAGCTCATAATTCAACATTTAAAAAAGCCGATGGTTGTGGTAGATAGCGATGCAAAGATGTGTTACAGAACCACTCACTCAGCATCACTTTCATGAGAGCTCGAAAATGAGCACTCTTGGCCAACTGTTTGATGTCAGTACTCCAGTGTTACCACCCACAAGCAGTTCAGGTGGTTGGTTACAGTGCTGCGTGCTCAGAGAAGCTCTGCTCTAAGAAGAACTTAGTAATTTCTCTGCAAGTCACCAGATATGAATCTGGTTGGAGTGACTTCTGTCTGTATTCAGGCACTGGTTGCAGGTTTCTGACTGCTGATTTCTGGTCATCCACATTTCCTTTGAAAATATGCTCAATTGCATTACCTGCTTTTCGTCTTCCTAACAAAAAATGAGCTAGTCAAAAAAGTGACCATGACTCTCAGCTGTGTCTGTACCAGTGAGCTTTGCAATTCTTGCCAGCACGTATGAAGCAGGTATTTGGGAGCTTCCTGAATATGTATTATATACCTTCATCCCCGTGGTTGTAAAAGTAAGTCTTTGATTATCTTGTTTTACCAAATAACTTATCAAAATTTATATTCCTTAAGGCATCCAGGATATTGTTGGCTGATGGCTTATTCTGTAAATCTGACTACTGTACTATACAGGTGAATGTCCACCATGCATAGAAGACCCAGCACACAGAGCTAGGGCATGCCTTGGGATCAGCGTGTACCTTGCCAGTGCCAATATACAGTATAACAGAACACACAAGTAAGCCAGACAAGTTAACAGCAGTGAAGAACATCTCTTGAACATAATTCAGCACCATCAAGTGGGTGGAAGAGGAAATAAGGCTTTTTAGCTGATACACTGCTGCCTTTGGGCCTTTGTGATTGCTGTCATCCACCATCCTAGTGACTGTCTGCTCTTTCTCAGGTTTTGTGCTGGGGAAAGTGGATCTGCAGGAAATGTCTGGATTTCTAGGGGTCTCAGGACCATGTTGTATGCCAAAGAGTGCCACTGGGTACCAGTGCTTGGGCAAGTGCTACAGTTGGTGATGTTCCAGAGAATCCCAGGCCGCTTTATGTTGGAAGAGACCTTAAAGCTCATCCAAACACCTTCCACGGAAGCAGCTTGCTCCGAGCGCCATCCAAACTGGCCTTGAGCACTGCCAGGGATGGGGTAGTCACAGCTTCTCTGGGCACTTACAAAGACATGCCAGAGCAGGGGATGTGGTGAGGCAGTGCACTGTGCTGAGCTTGGAAACCTGCCCCGATGCTGGAAGATTGCTGAAATCCTGTGAAATCCACTTGGTTTTAGTGCCTGACAGTGATGACATAGCTCAGTCGGTAAATGGAGCCGTCTCTGGCTGTGCACAGCGCGGTCGCAGGTGTCTCTGTAGCCTGGTTTCCCACTCGAGGCACGTCAGACAAACCAGCATTTGTTGGGACGCGGCACAAGAGCATTCCCTAAGCCTGGAGTAACTTACAATGCGGGGAAAAATGCATCTGCATGATGCCAAGCCCAGGTGCAGGGCTGCAGAACTCGCTGGTCAGAGCCCAGGCGCACACTCAGGGGTGGTTGGGCTGAGGTGGGGGAAGGCTGACAACGAGTGCTGTGATGGAAATGAAGGCTGAACCTTTGCTTGGAAGCCGTGGCTCCATAATTGCCCCACTGTGTGATGTTGCCATGGCTGCCTGGGCTGTCCCTGTGTGGTTTCCTGGTGTGTGAGAGCGGGGCCAAGGCTGCCGTACGTGTTTGGGGAGCTCAGGCATGTGCTGGCAAGCCACGGTGACGGGAGGATCCCAGTCTGGGAGATCAGAGGCTTTGAGCTCAGCCTCTTTCCTCCAACAGATCAGAGGAAGAGCTGTGATTTTAGCACGACTTTAAAACCTCCTTTTCCTTCTTTCTCTCTATCATA
>JANRGW010040843.1:0-15308 GCA_024733675.1 Psilopsiagon aymara
GTCCCTGCCCATGGCAGGGGGGTTGGAACTGGATGAGCTTAAGGTCCTTTCCAACCCTGACTATTCTATGATTCTATAACTGACTGTAGCCCTCAACAACCAACCAAAACAGCCCAGCAGCACCGTTATTACAGCCCAGAACAGAAGCACAGTCTCCTAAGTGTACAGCTGGACAAGCTGATCTATCGAAGTAGTTCACTCAAAGTGAACGTCAATCAAAGCAGTTTTTTAAAGTTCTGGGGAAATTTCCTTGTTTTGTCTGCTTTAGCTGGCATTTTATATCAAGCTTCTTCTCAACACAACCCAGCTAAGGAAAGGGAATCCAAGATTGTCCTGAAACAATACAACTGCTAGAAACAGGACTTTTTTTTTTCTGTTTTATTCCAAACCCTAATAAATGAAATTAACAATTGTATCATCACTTATTACCTCAGAAAGGAACAGTTTTGATCAAGTACAGCCCATTCTTTTCAGATGTTACAAAGCAATTTAATTCATTTATAAAGGATTTCAAACTGTCAGTACCACATCTCACATTATATCAGTCTTGAAAAAGACAGATGACATCACTTGTCCCCCATCAAATGTGCATACATTATTGATTATTTTAAAGCCTTGTGAATAGCGTAATTTGTAATCATTACAATGTAAAGAGAATGCTGCTGAGTGGCAGACAAGAAGGGAAACTTCTACACTTGGCTCTACTGCCAGTCCCCTGCAGCGGAGATGGAACTGGGTTAGAACAGAAGAGAAAGAGGAATGAGGAACATTGCCTCTCTCTGCAGCAGCCAACTGCTCAGAGCAGCTGCGGGGCACTGCCCAAAGAGGACCCACTGGGACAAAGGATGTGTCAAGCCCTGCTGCAAGACCCAGTGCAATGCAGCCTCCTGTGCTTAAGCACTAAGAGCAACCCTGTTGATTGGTGGCTCCCCTCTACCATTCCTTTCTGCCCCGCATTTGCCTCAGGAACAACCTTCAAAAGATAAAACAGAGCCAGCACATACAGGACATTTATGGTCTGTGGTCGCTAAGGAAATTTATCATATGGTCACAGCATAAAATGCTGTGGTCCTTTATAATTCCCAAACAGATTTTTCCTCAGTAGCGATTGAAGCGTTTGGAAAATAAATGTCATTTTCAGAATTATTCCTGGCAGTATTTCCTAAGAGCCCTGTGGTTTTCCAGTGCAGTCAGTCAAACCTTCCTGGTGCCTGCCCCCCTGCCTGGGCACGTACCAGACATTACCAGCTCCACAAGTTATGCGGGGCCTGGGAATAATTAGTTTGAAATTCTCTCTATGTAGAACAAAACTGTGGCAAGGACCTGAAACCATAGTCACATTATTGAGCTATTTGTGAGGCCATCCCAATAATGAAACACCCGTCCCAGTGGAAATGGTACCAGCTTAAGAAAAGGCTTTTAACTGACATTTAAATGTCAAGCTACTGCATTAAGTGTTATGGGCATTTCATTGCTCAGCCCAAGAGAAGCATGAACACATCAAAAGCTCCTTAATAATCAAGTACATTAAAAGTTGATGGTCTTTGTCACCTGGAAAGACAACTACAGATGATGTGTTTAATCAGGGCTGATGGATGTCTACCTGATTCAGCTGCATGATTCAAACCCAAACATATCTTCAGTAGGCCACCGGGAGTCTATCAAAATAATTATTTCAAGGGTAATAAATTCATTCTTTCTGAAAAAGTCCTATTCCCAGAGTCACAGTGATTCATTTCACTTTACTTACGGTGAGCTTGCCCTTCTCTAACTGGAGCCTTATGGGTTAAAACCAAGTGAAAACTTGCTCTGTTTATCTTAAGACGGAGTAGTATCTCATTGTCCATAGCCATGTGTTTGCCTAGAAGGCCATCAGCTGTGCTTTTCCATTTGCAATCCACATTTATCTGAAACAATCTATTAGCCTTGTGCACGTAATTCAAAAAGGATACTAGCAAAAATCTCTCTGAATTTAAGTAATACTCTGCAGCCAAGTAAATTCTTTAAAAGGTAGAAGAGGAAACAGTCACACTTAGTGATCCCAACATGTCTTTTAAAACTATAGAAATGGGCTAAATAAAGTCAAGAGCAGATAATAGACATAGAGTGCCAAAGCCACCAAGAGAGTATTTGATATTCCCAAGCCCATCTCCAGAGAGCCTGCCATGGCTGCTGGAGCGGATCACAGTAACAGTCATTCACATGGTACTTGCTGATACTTGTTAGCATTGGCTGATATCGCAGAGTCATTTCTGGCAGCGTCTGTAGTGTGTCAGATGTTCATTATCACTAGTCACAGTTGTGTCACTTTAACTACTGGCTAAAAATACAAACTTTTTGAGCTCACCTAGAGCTCAAGCTCTCCTCCCTGGCTACAGCAGGCTTCTGAAATACAGTCACTGCTGTGGGAAAAGGGGAACCAGCTCTGGAAAGGACAGGCTGCACACCACTGATCTCCCACTTTGGAGAAAGGCTGCCAGCAGGTGGGGAAATCATAGAGGGACAATCAGCACAGCCTTGCACTCCTCTCATCACTCTCTGATACCTTCTGCCAAGGTGGTTAGGACCTAAAATCCTGCTTCTTTGCCTATACCTCTTTGGCTTGGCAGCTGAAGCAGCTGAGGGTTAGAACACACACTGCAGGCAGGTAACCTGAGCATCACTAGCTTTTGAACACACCTACAAACACCCACATTAACACCTGTGGCACTCTCACAGACTTGGCCTTAAGACCTAGCTGTTGTCCTGGCCTTTCTCTTCACCTCAACAGCAGAACAAATTGGTCCTGCCTCCTTCCACCTGTGGTTGTCATGCCCAAGGATGCTAATGAGGCCCTCCTCCATACATGGAAGGTGAAAGGACAGGGTGATGCACTCATTCAAGCCCTTTGTCAGCTTTGGACCAAGGTTGCTCCTGCAAGGAGCTGTCAGAGGATGCTCTCCCAGTGCAGAAATAGGAAGAAAGAGAGGAGGAAGTATGGGTGCATTCTGCATGTACTGCAGAATATCTGCCTGAGGCTGAATTCGCTGCTTTATGTTTTCAGGTTTTAGAGGGAAAATGGGCGGTGTAGAACAATACTGCACTCAGCCCCAACAGCTACAGCAGCTGGAGTAAGAGGAGCAGGACCTTTCTGTCAACCAGATTACTGGGGATTCAGTTTTGTACAGATTAGGGCCAATGGGTATGTAAGCACTTGATACTTCACTGCTACTTCCTTGCTTTTAGCTGGCTTTCTATTAAAATCACATTACATTTCAAACCTGTGCTCAGTGTAGAGAGCAGTAGCTAACATGGTGGGAGCTAAAGATTTCCCTGCCTGCAGAATGCCTTTCTGCAATAATTGCTGCTTCTCTCTCCAAAATTTTAGTGGAGGAAAGTATTTAAAAGGAGACACAGAGCCCTTCTCCTGTTGCTGCCTGCAACAGCCATGATCTGTACACCTCCACTGTGAACTAAGGGCAGAGCTGTTTGGGGTGGGAGTGTGCAGAATCCCTCCTCCGACCACTTTCACAACCAGATAAAACAGGAGGAAGTGGCCATTTGCCAGACCTGATGAAGAAATTCACCAAGACTCAGAGATGCTCCAGTTAAAGAGTTTCTTTTCTCCCTCGGTCAGCTTAATTTTCATCACTAATTTTTCACACTAATTTTTCTTAATGCTTATTAAGACTCTTACTTCTTTTACAGGAAGAGCTTTCCTCTTAAATGGCAGTTTGAGACCTAAATTTCCCTAAATTGCCATCAAGTATGGCTGTGTTGGTACTTTCCGTATGGACCACTTTTCTCCACTTTATTCACAGCAATAAATTGACAGTACAGAGACGTTTTGCATTTGGCTACTGTATGACGATGATTCTTTTGTTATAGACAACTCTGGTGCTCAGTCAGCACTGGCTATTGGAAATGTCTCGTCTTGTAGAAGGTCATTGGGACATCCATGGAAAAGAAGTCCAACCCTTTTAAGAAAGGACAACCAATGTTTTTCCTTTCCTCCTCTACTCAGGACTACTTTAGGACTAATTAATTCAGGACTTATGTAGCTTGACAGGGGAAAAAGCATCTAAAAAGTTACAAAGTTCAAAGAAACACTTTGCTTAACATTAATGTGTCTGTATATATATCTATATAAAATAAATTCATAAATCAGTGCCAGTATTGGCTGCACACAGCTTTGTTTCTAAAAACTGCCCACCTTTGATTACAGAAATGCAGTGGCAGGCACTATAATTTCAGACATGTAACTAGCTTAATACAACTGGGTTTGTTAGTAACCTTCTGTAGTCAATGAGGCTGCAGCAGAGAGGTGTAATATCAAGCTGGTAACAGAACTTCTCCACTGTAATGAAGCCAGGATTTCAGTTAGATACATTCAGGATTGTATCAACTGCAGAATATCTATTGTGATTTCAATATTTGAACAGAACAATTAAATGAATGGTTGAAAAGCAGCTCTAGCACCATAGGCTCTCACCTTCAGACCCAAGGAGCACTCAGCTTCTGCAGAAGCCAACAATGCCCAAGTCTTGTCAGCAGAATTTGGAGCTATTAAAAGTGTGACCATAAGTATCTTAAAATACATATGCTCCTCAAATATCTTTTATCGTTTTTTTTTCTTCAAATCTTACAAAACATGAATAATTGAAATAAACTGTAAATATCCTGTCCAGTGCATGCAGTGAAGATAGTTGAGAAGTAATTGAGAAGTAATCATATTATACTTCTTGTCAGTGCAGAGAACATTTAAGGTAAGTCCAGCACCCATTTTGTAGTGACAGTATCTTGTCCCTAGTTGGATTTTCCTTATTTCCAAGTCCAGGAATGCAGAAAAAAGGTATTATTGTGCAACGTGCTGTCTCTTTTAGCCCAGTTATGTGCCCATGGCTCCAGATTCTGCACAATCAGTAGTTCTCTAGTAATATGAGACTGGAGCACAGTATGCAGAAGGGAATAGAAAAGCTTCTCACTGTGTGGGCACTGTGTCACTGGCTGAGACATCTTTTAAATGTACTGGAGAACATCAGGCTGCCAAAGGTGGGCATGGCTGCATCCTGCCTAAGCCCCATTAAATGTATGGATGATACTATTGAAAAAGGGAAAGAAAAGATTTTTACACACCTTTCTTATCAGCACAGTGGAGGTCCCCACCAGCCCCAGTCCTACCAGCTCCCAGGTAGCGCTGTTCAGCTACTATGCTTCCCTGCATCATGACAGGCGGGATGGGGAAAACAGCTCCATTTAGGCTCAGCCCCCATTCTTTGGCTGCATGTTCCCACCTTGGAAATATCTACTTTTCAGGGTTTAGACATTGCAAATGACTAGAAAGAAAAGGAATAAGAACCCGATTTTCTCTAGAAATGGGTCTTCAGGGAGATACATCTCTCTATGTGCCTCTCCATTACCCTTCCATAACAACTTCTGCACATTCCAGCTCAGTCCAGCCAATTCGATCTGGAGGGGAAAACATGCAAAGAGCCTCAAGGACAGTCCTGCAGGTGCCATGAAAACAAGTAATATATAAGCAGCCGCCAAAGGAGTATTACCAAGTACCTCTGTGAAAAGAAAAGTTCCATCCTCAGACACCATTAAAGACTTGGTGTGAGAAGCATGGTACTAATGTTGCAGCAGAAAGCAAAGCTCTGTTAGTATCTGCCCCTGCAGCACACAGCCCGAGCAGCTTTCCAACCTGCCACAGGCTGGCATGCCGTCAGACAAACCTCATCTCTCCTGAGCGCCAGCTCCTGCCCTGCCACCAGCTCCTCCTCTGCACTGGCCCCAGCCCTTGCGTAGTGGACCCTGCCTTTCTTCAAGGAAATGCTGACACAACCAACCTATGTTTTAATATAAAAGAGTTATCCAGAGATGGTAGGAAAAATTACTGCTGCTGCTTTAGCTCCAGACTAAGAATTATAGGGAGTACTGGAGGTAAATAACACTCGTGTGTACTTAGGTTTTGGTTTTCAGTCAATTCCATTCAATTTTTAAAGCACCCTGAGCTGCACTGCAGAGTTCATGAATTCAGCAGATAACAGTACCGGCATGAAAAGCTAAACTCAAAGCACACATCTCTGTTTCAGCCTGATCATTTGTAATTGCATTCCTTAGGAGACAAAGCCTTTTTCACAGGCAAACCTCCCACTGCTCTGAATGAAGACATGCTGCCTGGGATGAAGCTGCAGATCCCAGCTCCCAGCTCAGGAGAGCAAGGCACAATGAGACAGTGGAGTTGGGTGGGCTGCCAGCACTGACAGAGGAGCTGAAACAATGTGTGTTTGGGCAGCAAAGACAACCTGAGTGGTAAAGGCCACTCTCCCGTGCAGAGCTGGAGCCATCCTGTTTTCTCTGGGTGCAACACAAGCATGGTACTTGGCTGTCACAAGTGGATACTGCATCCTCAGATTGTCTCAGGCTCCTTAACAATCTTTAAAACCTGGCAAGGTTAATGACCCAGATGAAAAAGAAGCTAACGATTAATCACAAGAAAGTGACAGTTTCTGACATTAATATCATTAAAGGTTTCAGAAATAGCCAAAATCCATTTCTGAAGTTCAGCATGTTAGAAGGTTAAAAAGACCCTCCATATAGTGCTTAATGTGTAGAAGTCATCCCAGACTGTATTCATCTTCATAACAGTTGCCAGCAGTGAAATATCTCTCCCTTTGACTCTAAAATCAAAGACCACAGAAGGAATGGAATAGTCTGGGAATTTTCCTGGAAAAGCAAGCAGGCACAAAGTTACAAAAGCTGAAGTTTTCCTTTCCAGTCGATGCCAGGACAATTGAAAAGCCAGGGTGCCTGGCAGGTCACTTGCCATGCAGCACCCACTCTGCCTGTAAAGATTTGAATTTCTTTTCACCTCCGTTTGAAAGCTATGTGAGCTTCCCGCAGGCAGCCTTAATGGAAACTCCAAACATCCAGAGATGCTGTCTTACCATGGCCGCATACTGCAAGATGCTCCATTTTGTCTTGTCACAAAAAAGTCCTTTCTGCCTGGAAAACACTCTAACTTCTTCCCATTTAAGAGTGTCTCAAAGCACCTCTTCTCATCAGCGCCCAATCTCTGTCTACACGGTCTCTGAAAGAACTGCTTTTATTAACTACAAATGGTGGGAGGGATGCTCGCTTCTGCTGCCTTGGTGTAGGTCGAATACCCTACACGGGAATTTAGAGGACCATGAATAAGAACTGCAGCTCCATAGCACCTCATGCCCTGCTCCTGGGCTGGGCAAGCACAGCCAAGCTGGGCTCACCTTCCCACTCCAGGATGGATGTGCTCTGCATGAGGTGGCCTCTCCCTGCTAGTCCCATGGCACAGATCCCTGGCAGAGCTAGCTTCACTTCTGAACTTGAAGTGGATAGGCAACAGTTACAGGTTGAGTTATTTACATAATATCATTAACACAACATCATTAACAAACTGTGCAACAAGTCAGAAAACAAGTGTTCTCATTTTGAGTTCCTACAGAAATTCATCTCTGTATTTGTTAACTGCAGGTGCAAGGGGACTCACGTTAGTACAGAGAAGACATGACCACATGGCTAGTCTTCATAACCACACATAACACTTTATAACACCACATGAAGATAACCATATATATAACCACGTAATTCTTCTTAACCATAATCTGGTTATTATCAGAATGAAAGCTCAAATTCTCTCCCATAACAGAAATAACAGACAAACTAACAAGTTTTGTTCTATACATTGGTAAATCTCAGGTTACCAGACTGAGCAGTCACCAATGGGTCCGAGACCTGAAACAAAACCCCCTGTAGGGAGTTCCCAGATTTAAATCACATTCCCTGCAAACCATCAGTTCATCCCATGACCCTGTTAAATGTTGAAAAGAATTCAGAAAGAAGAGATGGCTGTAGAAGAACGGTGCTGTATTGGGCTGTTGTATTCCAAAACACAAAGAGAGAGAACTATTCCTGACACAGTGCATGTCTCTGCTCCTTCAGCATTTGTGTAATTATAGCAGAGTCTTTTGAACATTCAATGCATCCCGCAGAAAATGAGACATCCACATATTGTGGCTTAATGAAAAGAACTGAAGGAAATGTACCAAATTATTGGTTAACAAGCAGCTGCTTCATAAATGCCTTCTCCCATCTGTTTTCTCCTTCCTATATCAGCTCATTCAGCCTGATGCCTATAAAATGCTGAGCCCAATGTTTCAGGGCTTCTCTAAGCACTCCTTCCACTGCTCATGGTTGGCTCCAGCAGCCGAGTCCTGGGTTTGGTAGCTCCCACCCCTGCACTCGTTCTGGGCACGGCCAGGAAACAAACCTGCCAACACAGTTCTCCCATCTTTCCCTCCAGCTCCCTCATTTCCATGGAGTCACTCAGTGATTAGATAGAGCTATGTTAAGTAAATGCCGTATTTGCAAATGCCTCACGCAAGCCTGGGAGAGTCCTTAGACTACACACAGTGTTTTGCAGCACAGCCAAGCAGGTCCTGCTCTCCTGCACAGCCTCGGGGTTAGCCACCAGCAGGGGGCTGCTGCTAGACTCAGAGAAGTGATGATCTGACCCTGTAAGACATGTTCCTGTGCAGCTTTTGGAGCACCACGGATATGACATGTCCACATGCCATGTTACAGCCATCCAAACAACCTGCCATGGCAGCCCCTGTGCAGGAGCAGCTTGGTGGTGAGGACTCCGGGCTGAGGCCATCTCAGAAACAAGCCAGCTCCACACCTGCTCCACACTCCGAACTGTCGTTGTCTCCTCTCACACCACCTACCTGCTGCCACACACGGTATTAGGATCAACAGACATTGGTAAGGGCCAAGTTTCCTCAACCACATGGATGTCACAGGGATCAGCGGATGGTGGCTACATTGGTAAAACCTCTGCTGATGTCAGGATGGCTCTTGAAAATCACACCCAGACAGGCAGCACACTGCCTAAGAAGGGGAAGATACTTCTCTTTTCCAGCCATGCTTTACTTCCCACAGACAGGGCTACATCCTGTCCTGCTGATCCACCTTAATCCAACATAAGAGCAGACAATGGGAATCAAATCCCCCCAGCTCCCCAGGGAGCATGAGGGAGCAGATGTTTGCAGTGAGAACCATCAGCCAGCTCCCGCATTCCCTGCTGTGGAGCTCAGCCCAGTAATCAGGGTAATATCCACACTAATTCCTTCCTAATTTACCAAGATAACAAACGTGTGGAAGCAAACAGGTGTGAGTACATGTTTGATTTTTAATCCCCCTAGCAAAAAGAGTGACTATATTTCTCTTCATTCCAACTAGAGTTGCTATCATAAAATATTCAGCTCAAGCCATCCAGTTCCACATTATAATTACCTGCCAAAAATTGCTAACAGATCTGCTTCTGCCATCAACATGAAGCTGGCTAATCCCCTGGGAACATCTTTTTAATTAAACACCTAATACAGCATGATAAACATTGAAAATATGCACTGCTCCTCTATCAAGAATGTGGCTTGATTTCTCAAGAGCACCGAATCAATTCAAGTGTAATATTTACTGCGGCAGCAAATCTTTAGGGCTTAATATTTCAGGTAAAGGTTGCTTTAGTTATTCTATTAGAGAAGGAACAAGTGAGTGCAAATGGAGCAGAATCCTAAGGACTGTTTACCCTTGTGTTTCCTGCTGCTCTCACTGACCAAGCATGTGGGTTTGGGGTGCTCAGCTCTTGATCTTGACTTTCCCCTCCTGACCTGGGTTGGTCTTTTCAGGTGATAATATTCACCTAATCTGTAAATGCATCTTCCACCCCTCACACAACATGCCTGGGGCTATGACCATCTCATGTAAAGCACATTACCAGTCATTAAGCTCTGGCTTTGTAGCACCCATCTCTTTCCTTCAGTCTCTCTTTCACCTCCATCTTGGTCTCACAAGAGACCATCGTGCTACAGTAGCCTCAATGCCACCAAAGCATCTGTCACAATAAAATTCTTATCTATTTACCTGATAGGCTTGGAGTGCACTTTTCTACAGGTGCAGCAGAAAACAGACATAAATAATTTAACTGCAGGGGGTTTACTAACAAAGTTGCTGCAAACTGTTGTTTGCCTTATTGTAGAGATGCACAGAAGTGCAAGGGTACAGCGGCAACAGCATCACCCTTGTGTCCAGGGACCAGATGTGCTCCACCTCCCAAAGCAAGATGAGCCCAGTCCTAGAGAACTCCTCTCCATGGGCATTCCTGGCAATCTTGTTGAATCCAAGTCCCAGAAAGAAACCAGAGATAAAGGATTTTAAGGCTCAAACACCACGAAACCCCCTGATGACAAAGACAGCCACCACAATTAATACAGATCTGTAAGAACTGCCACATGAAAAACTTGTTTTCTGGTGAAGATCACAGCCCAGTGCCAAGACTTGAATTATTTAAAAGTCAGGCAAGCTGATCAGGTCATTACTGCAGTGAGGATTTGAACAATAAGCAATGTTACAGAACCTCCCTGTATTTTGAAGGCAATTCACCCAGTATAACAGACCCTTCTTTGGACTGAAGAGGATGTACAGCCTAGGCATACTGATCTCTGCTCCCTGGGAGGAGTCACGTTGCTGTTAGTCTTAAGGCTCTCAGACAGGCAGAGGCAGACTGACACTTGTGAAACCCAGCTCCTAGCCCACAGATGGACTTTTTCACATGAAAGTTGATTTCCTGAAACACATTTTCCCGACGTTTCATAATCAAGCTCTTAATGCACCTGGAGACAAGGAAGCAAATGAGGCTGAGCAACCCTTTCTCTCAGCTACTCCAGAGCAAGCTCCGCAGCGAGTGCTTTATGGAGCATGGCAAAGGCAGGTGCCAGAAAAGCAAATTTTTGGGACTTGAGCAATAACTTACAGTGTGCTATCTGGAACAGGATGCTAATTTATAATGTTGCATCTACTCATGGAATAAGCAGGGTCTTCTTTCACTTATTTGGAAGAATGAGTCGCAGATATGAATTAAGCAGTCAGGGAAACAAGGACATCTCCCCTCTGCCCGTAGCTGAAGCCCCTTATTTCTGATTCAGTTCACAGGTGCACTCATGCATCTGTCACTGAAATCAATGACTCTTGAACTTATAGATCTCAGTGTAAATTTATGGATTGGAATGCCTCTGAAAAGGCATTAAAATACCATAAGGCCAAAGGCTGAAAGGCTGTCTGAAATCGCATTCATACGCTTTTCTATAACCGCACCAAGTAGCAAACACAGCCGGTATCCTCAAGCCAGGGCTAATGAAAGTACCCAATAAAACTTTAAAGAAAAATAAAATGCCAAGGGAAAATATATTATGATGACATTTAAATGCATTTCTTCTAATCCAGATTTCACCTTTTGCACTGCTTCTCCCAAGTGAGACCAGGACAAGCTGGCTTGCAATCGAAAAGGCACTAGTGACTGCATTTGGTAAAGACCACCTCAGCTCCTCAAATACAGCCTGTTCACAGATGCTAGAAGCTGAAACCAGAAAGCTTTGCAGAGGGGATCGTGCTCATAAATGATATCTGACAAATAAATTTGCACCATGATTAAAAATATTCAAGCAAAACCCGATTGAGAGTCTCTCTGCACCACCTTCCCCACAAGCTTGGTGGTTTGCAGAAGCCACAGCTATCAGCTTCATTTGGTACCAACTCCTGGGTGCCCTTACTGTCACCTTGGTGCTAGAGGGAACCAGCATCATGGGCACGAGTGAAGTCAGCACTGTGCAGTTTTTCTTGATGAGCACAAGGAGTGAGACAGGTACACCAGGCCACCTCGTTCCTCCCATGGTGCAAGGAGATGGCTCTATCATTCCACCTTAGAACAACATGAAGAAGGTTTAGCTGCTGTTTCTTGCTCCTCAGCTATAGATAACTTTATGAAACACTATAATGTCAAAGCTCTGCTTTCCTGATGGGGTTTTCCAAGGGCCATTAGTACAGTGTCAGATCTGTCTGGGCCTCTCCAAGGAGGTGAACCTGCAAAAGAGCAGCTTGCTTTCCACTTGCTTATTCCACATGGCTGACCCAAACCTTGCAGTCAGATATGAGCAGCAGTCCTACCAATAGGCTGCCCAAACAGTTGCCCTCAGTGCTGCCTTCCACTGAGCACTGCTCTCTCCTCCCAGTGCACACACCTGGCTCTGGAAGTCGGGCCTTTCCACAGCCAGCTCTCATCCCTGTCCTGCGTCCAGCTGTAACAGGGAAGGAGAAAAATAACCGTTACAGCTGAAACCAAGACAATCCCCAAGTCTTCTGTATTGGTTACAGGCTTCTCTGGTTCATCTGTCTGCACATGGACTGTAATGTCAGCAGGACTTCAGAGCTACTGCCCACCTTTGTTCAAACCTCAGTGTCACCATCTCACAATGCAAAAGGAATAAGAAACATTATCTCCCCCCTTGGTGTTTGTTTCTAGGAAGAAATGCAATCTTTTCCCCCAATACATTCACCCTGAAAGGCAGCACCAGAGCTGAGCTGGTCCAGGGGGATGGCCAAAGAGCTCTGAGCTGGAGAACGGCACAAGGCATATAGTCAAACACTCACCACTCATTGCACTGCAGTGATCTGCAGCAAGCATTAAACAGGCCCAAAGGCCCCCAAACGTTTGTTAGAACCATTTAGTTACTATTCTCATTTTCCCTTTTCAAAGAAAACCTGGTATTTCAAGCAGGCCTTTTATACACTCTTTTGTTGTAGTGAAATAAATCTGATGAATAAATGGATCTCCTTAAGTCAGTATGGGGTCTAACTATGGAGAGTGTAACATCATATTTTAACTTGTATTATCTTGGTTGATTTCATGAAACTAAGACTGCACAACCTACCATTCTGCTTTAAACTATGGAAGAAGAGACATGCTGTCTGCAGCTGATGCTGGCCAGGACTTCAGAGAGAAGCAGAATACCCGTTCAGCTGAGAAAATCATGTTAGGTGTCTAAGAGCTGCAGTATTTAGTAGCAGAGAGAGATGATCTGCCAGTCCCACATAAATCCAGACAAGCCTTTGCAAGTATTTTTATACGGGGAAAATGTACGTGCGAATGAATCATTCATCAATTAGCAAGAAAACCCGGAAGAATTTAGGTCATGAATATAAACTTCCCTGCTCTCAACATAGTGACGTCTCCATTTGGCTCCTTTTAAGTTTCAGGAAAACAAAGGGGTTGCTATCTGGTTTTCCCAACCTATCAGTTTCACTAATTTACTCCAATGAGGACTGGGAAAAGATTGCAGAAATCACCCTGGGTCTGCATTTTCCATGAGACACACCAACTGCCTCATGTGCCATGGCAGTGTGACTCCTGCTGATCGCTCCTCTGATGCTACAGCAGCTCATGCTGAACCAAACCAATTCATAACAACCAGGTGTTGACTGAGGGCAATAACAAAACCCCTCCAAAACCCAGTAATAATTCAAAGGAGGCTTTCTTTTCTGTCCTGGTTGTGCTTTTCAAGCTTTAATGGGAGCAGATGTTTTGGCAGGAAAACACAAGGAAATACGGTTTTACCTGAGCTCTTCTCTGCAATTTGTAAGTCTCAAATAAGAGGAACGGCCAGTGTCTGTGTGGGGATCAGGCCCACAGGAATAAAATACAAGTTATGTACAAACTGGTGCTCTTGGATTTGGTCTGGGATCCCGTACTGCCTCCTCCTGGCAAAATAATGCTGCCTTTTCTCCATTCAAATACTGATCAAGTATTTAAATCCTTTGTCAAAAGCAAAGCATCAGCAAAACAAACAAAACCAACCAACCAAAACAAAAATTAGACAAGGGGGAGCTCCACTGTAAACCTTTTCCTTCAGTCAATCTCTCAGCAAACTCAAGCAGCACTGAAGGGCTCTGTGCCAATGCATTCACTTCCTGCTGCAAGAACTCACGGTCTCCAAATAAGCTGTGTGCAATGGAGCTATGCTGCTGTCACTTAATTAGCCCTGGCCATGTTGTGACAACAAGTTTTAAAATGAAATTTTCATCAAATTAAGGAGTAATTACAACTGGGATGAGGGGATAGGCCAGCCAGGGTCTGATGAAGAGCAGTCAAGGGAAAACAGCAGAGGATTTCTAGCAAAGCAGCACTGATAGCACCCTCAGGTCCTAATTCAGTCTACCCTTACATCTAGAAATCAGGGCTGTACCTCCATGGCACAACTTGCAGACTGCAGCACAAACGCAAGTGTTACAAAATGAGCTCTGAATCCTGAAGCCAAATAGCTACACATGCATGGAAGCTGTTGCAAATGTTAACCACACAGAAATTCAGTGCTCCTTCTCTTGGACACTGTACCTGGCTGGCTCCTGCCTTCCCTGTCTTCCTAAAACCACTCTGGATACCTTCCTACTGGCTCCACAAGGTGTTCTAGTATCCTAGAGCTTTAAGAGAGATGGTTTCACTGTAAGAGGGTGCCTTCCCATCATACAGACCAGTTTTCCCAGACACTGAGGCCTGAGGGATCAGGAGCAGCCTGCTTCTGATGCAGCATGAATGTCACCCGACAGCAGGCCCAAGGCAGAAGAGAATTCTGTATGTTTCCTAGTTGTCTGGGCCATCTCATAAAGCATTCTGAAGCTTAGAATCATAGAATAGTTGGAGTTGGAAAGGACCTTAAGATCATCCAGTTCCAACCCCCCTGCCATGGGCAGGGACATCCAAGGCTCTGTCCAACCTTTCTTCCCTGCTCATTATTTGTCTTTCACCAGCTTAGCATCTAAGGATGACATTTTCTTGCTACTCTGGCTTTTGTATTGACAAGAATTCTCATTAAATCAGGATCAGTAAACAAACCCCCTTGCTTCTCCCTGTCACAACAAGCAAGGGAAAACAAGCTCAAATAAATCCCAAGCCCTACCACCACCACAAAGTCTCATATCTGAAATATAATGGAAAGGGATTTGATGAAGTTGCCTTTTTGCTGACCTCCCTTAGCTGAACACTGTTGGGATACACATTGCTAAATCAGGATTTTTTATTTGGTTTTAGGTAACAGCCAGCATGGCTTCACTAAGTGGAAATCCTGCCTGACCAATCTGGTGGCCTTCTATGATGGCACTACAGAACTGATAGACAGGGGTAGAGCAATTGATGTCATCTACCTGGACTTGTGCAAAGTGTTTGACACCATCCCACACAACATCCTTGTCTCTAAGTTGAAGAGACATCAATTTGATAGGTGGAATACTCGGTGGATAAAGAACTGGCTGGATGGCTGCACGCAAAGGGTTGTGCTCAATGGCTCAATGTCCAGCTGGAGGCCAGTAACGAGTGGTGTCCCCCAGGGATCGGTGTTGGGACCGGTCTTGTTTAACATCTTTGTTGGTGACATGGACAGTGGGATTGAGTGCGCCCTCAG
>JANRGW010040844.1:0-17985 GCA_024733675.1 Psilopsiagon aymara
GGGGGGGGGGGGGGGGGGGGGGGGGGGGTAAGCAGCAAACCAAACCAAACCAGAAGGTAACATACGGAGAATGCCGGGCTCAGTCCCTTGCAAAAGCGTCCCATCCTTCCCGCCGCGGCGCGCAGAGCCGCGGGCAGCGCCCCGTCCCTGCCGCAGCCTTCTCCTCCCTCCCGATCCCTTCAAACCCAGCTCTTCCCGCCGCACCAGCCCGGAGGCGCTGACGTGGAGACGTCCACCGGGGAAGCGTCCCAAAACGGGAGAGCTCCTCCGAGCGTGACGCTGCAGAGCCATTGTTCACCAGGATCTCCTGCCCTTCCCCTTCATTTTCTTATTTCCTTAAAAGCACCCCCGAAAAAGACCAGGAAAAATGAGACCGCAGCAATGCTTCCAGGAGCCAAGAGGAATGCTTGGGGGGAAATCAACTTATCCAAGTCATCTGAGGAGTTAGGGCTAATAATAGCAGAAAGAGAGCTCCTTGGAGCAGGAGAGGGAAGGCGGGAAGCAGAGGGGCTGAACGGGGTAAAGAAATGCTTCCTTCTCATTTGGAGTTTCTTTTCCTTTCTGTTCAGAGGTGAAGCAGAAAGGCAATGTCAGCTGCAAACTCAAATCTGTCCCTGCAGCTACAGTGATACGCTGCGGCAGCAGCAAAAACCTCGCCCCCCCCATATGTTTATGGTGAAGTGAACAGCTCAAAGCAGCTCCTGTTGCTCACATTTTACATTCTTAGTATTTTATGCTGGCTGAAGGCTCTCTGCCAGCCCCATCCCAGCCCTTCTTCATCTCTCTGCTCCCTTCCTAGCACTGCTTTACAGGGCAGGGGGGGCAGCTGGAAGCATCACCCTGCTCTATGGATAACAGCTGGAAGAGGACAGAGGGGTCGTTATCCTCCTACCCCAGCCCCTTCTGCTCTGTCCCAGAGTTTTGTCCCCATGCAGATCTCCAGCCTAAAAGGGGGTGATGTTACCCCACGCTCAAACACAACAAGCAGGGATTAAATAATTGCCCCCAACCAGAGGCTGCAACCTTTGGCACATTGTTCTCTGTTCCTTCTCTTGCCAGCTTGCATGATTTTATGGCTGATCTCACAATAATTGATGTTTTCCTTAAAGGCCCCGTGCTGCGAGGCAAAATTTGGCTTCCAGGAGTCCAAATCAGCAAGGTTTTATTCACTGCAATCAAAAAGCCCTTTCCAAAATTTAGCAAATCCAGTATGAAGGTGGCTCTAAAGCTTTACAATTTGGGGGTTCTTGAATTTCCTAATCCTAAAGGGACCCCATGCATGCCCCTCAAGTAGCACCCACCATGTGCAACTCCTCAAAGTAACTTGTTTTCCCTGTTTTTAAGGAGAAGGGATATCCTTGCTCCACAGCGCAGCTGAATGGGGCACAGCCAAGTTTTCATCCTCTTATTTAACTTTTCAAGTGGTTTTCTTCTCTCCAGCTGCGCTAGGGGATGAACCAGCTGGGAAGCAGCCTGGCTGACCCTTCAGGGGGGTATGTGCTCCCAGAAGGGGAAATTAGCTCATAAGATGCTCTTGGGATGGAGGAGGGGAGAGAAGGGAAGCACTGATGCAGTGCTTGCTCCAAGTGTCTGGTGCTGCCCTTGGCACAGTCACACACCAAAACTTCAGCCAAATCAGAGTTTTCAAGGGTGAAGAAAAGAAAAAAGACAAACCACCAGAAACTATTTAGGAAAACCCTTCTGTAGGCACCCAACTTGAAAACAACCTTAAATATGCTTCTAAAAGAACAAATCTCAGCTTACTGTTGCAGACCCAGAGTCAAGTCTCTTTCAGCCTTGTTTATAACAGTGTCAAGCAAAGCCCTGGATCCAAATTTTAAGGGGTTTCCCAGACTCCAAGTGGAGTCGGATTTCTGTAGCTTAAACACTTATTTTATACAAACATTTTATAGGCGTAAAATGGAGTACGACAATCTGCACAGCTCTCGATGTTGACTTTATGTATGTTAGGTATGTGATACATTAAAAATACACTATATAGAATACATACAACTTATACAAAATATATTGCTAGGATCAGTGAAAGAATGACATAGTCCCCCAGGACGAGGAACGAATCATCCTTTTGCCCACAAAAGCCACATTTTCGCCCAGTGATACCCCCAGAGTCATGTCTTAGTAAGGAGGTGATTGGATGAGCCATACCTTTCACAGCCAGGAAAAGAGGTGCGTATGAGCTGCAGGTCTTCACTGCATAACCGGAATCCTTTGGTGGAGGAGAAGCCCTGCAGTGCAACCAGCCACAGCCCTGCAACAAAGCCAAGGAGGAGGCGATTATTCCCGGGCATCTCTCTGCCAGGCACAATACAGCAGCGTTTCAGCACCCGTGCTCAATGCTATCATTGTCCCCTCCAGAGCCACAGCTCCTGCATGCAGTTGCATGGGGTGAACTTGCTCCTCTGCAAGTTCCCAAAAGGCTTCATCCTATAATTGGAGAAGAGCAGGAGACTTTGTTTCCCTCTTAGGATGGGGTAACAGAGCTAGGGACAGGAGAGATGCTCAAATTTAGCTTGCCAACAGCATTTTGCTATCGCCTGGTGTGAGGTTCCTACAAGAGAGAAAGGAAATGAGACCTCAGATAAAATACACTGGGATATGACAATGATGTGAAGACGGGTTCAGAACTGGTGTTAATGGCTCACTGATCAAACGGAGGGATGCTCTGAGTGTTATTTTATAGGGATCCTTCCAGGTACTTTGCGGCTGCACGCTGCAGCCATTAGAGAAGCACACTGAGGAGCTGAAGAGGGTCTGGTGTGGCCACCAAGGTGATCAGGGCTGGAGGATGGGATGCATAAGGAGAGGCTGAGCTGGGTCTGGTCAGGCTGGAGAACAGCAGGGGAGTCGTTGTTCATAATTGTAACTATTAAATGGGAAAGTGTTGAGGAAACGGGACCAAACTCTTTCCAGTGCCACCCAGAGACCAGAGAGGCAGCACTTCTGCTGCAGCCAAAACAGTGAGAAGGCACAACAGGAGATTTTGTCTGTCTTTAGAAACAGCAGAAGGCGCTGCAAGAAGGCCAGTGACATTCCTTCCCTATGACCACAGTAGATAGGACAAGGCAGATCAGGCTGGGTTTCAGCAATAAAACTAGTGCAGAGCTGAGATATGCCTCCACAGCAGTGCTGTTTGCTGTATTTTTGCTTCTACCTGCCAGCCCTGGTATCTGCAGGTTGAGAGCAGGTCCTAAAGTTAATGAGGTGAAGCTGCAGTAGGGTGGCTCAAAGAAACAGCAGCACCCATGCTTTGGAGGGCATATGGGATAAACCGAAATGCAGTACATTCAAATATATATAAAGGCAAATTAAGTGCAAAAGCTGCTGTGCTGGAGCTGTGCTGCTCCCTGGGCATGCTGGCGGAGGCAAGGGTGTACAGGCAAGCATTCAAGAGGGAGCAGAAGGGACATTCAGCCTATGTTTGAGGCCACAAGGATTCTGGCTGAGATAACTGCAGGCGTTATGGCTTGCTGGCCTCCACAGGTCAAGCTACTGTGATAATTAGCAATCAGATACTGAATCAGTGAACCATGCAAGATCCTCCTCCTCGCTCAGGGGAACAGTCTGACAAACTTTCACCCCACAGATGCCGACTATGGCACCCTGGGGATGGTGATTACCCCACCTATTTGGGCAGCAACACCAATCTCTCCTCTCTACCTCACACTGAGGGTTGCTTTTGCACTCCAGTCCACTCTGCCACATCAGGGAGGCACATGTAGGACCACCACAACATTCAGAAGCTAGGGATCCAGCTCAAGCTTCCTTCCAACCAGGAAAAACTATCACCCTCCCCTTTTTCCCAGCCTATACCCAGTATACCCAGCTCAGCACATTGCTGGTTGTGACACAGGGGACTGAAGCATTGCACTTGGGGTTTTGGAGAATTTTCCCAGCAGGGCTCAGTCCCCACCCCCTCTGTGCTGCCTTTGCTTTAGGGAGACAGGACATCCCTGCAGCTGGATGCCCACCATGGAGGTGCTTTGCTTTCCATCACTAAGACTTGCTTGACAGGAGCAGTAACCCCTAGGGCTTCAAGGGAATTAACGCTGGACTGAGGACTGGTCGCTGGGAGGATGGATGCTCCATCCTCTTCATCCTTCCCTGTGCTTACTGGACCAGGCTCACAGTTCAATAGAATAATGCCCTCTGTGGGGTGATGAAATAATATATATATATATGCAAGTCCAACTGGGGAACCATTGTTTCACCTTTTCAGCCTTTTTATTACCTCCTTGCATCCAGCCAGGATAGGGAAAGTAAAATCCAGGAAAACATCCTGCTCCTCCCTCCTTTAGTGCCTGGGGAGGGAGAAATCAGGTGTCAGGAAGGGGATGCATCCCCCATTTGCCAGCGTCCAGTTGTACCAGTTGCCGCTGCACACAATCTGAATTGCAGATGGCTTCTGGCTATTTACAGGGCTGGAGCCACATCCTGGATGAGCGGAGTCACAGCTGCTATTGTTGGAAAAAGCTGAGCCTGTCCTGGATATCCCATGGTTCTGCCCATTTTTGGAGCCTGGGAGCAGGGCTGAGCTTGTGAAATGCAGAGCATGGTGTTGGTGCCGGCATTTTGCCTCAGCCGGTGCTTCTCGTGTGCGTGCCACCCCATCCGGAGCCAGTCGGGCTTATGGATTGGCATCCCGCGCTCTCCAGGGATGACACAGTTGCACACCCAGTCGATGAGGCTGACCCAAATACAGTGTCCAGCAAGGCAGGCGCATCCCAGCTCCCAGTCCTGCTGCCAGGGCAGAACTTATCCTCATGGAGCAGATAGAGCTGGGGACGGCCTGACTCCTCCGAGCACCCTGGAGCACCAAGTTCCAACGGGAAGCTCCCCAATACCCTGTGCTAGAGAGAAAACTCGATCCTCCTCCACAGCTTGTTTTCCCTGACTGCACTTCTGCTGGAAAGCACGTCCTGGAGGAGCGGTGTCTTGGCCAAGGGGTGCCAGCATAAGTCAGGTCAGGCCCCATAAGGGTCAATTAGACCCAGGGAATGTTATTAGCTGTTGGGGACCTGTAGGACTTACCTGTTGTCAGTGTTGGTGGTGCTGGTGGGTGTTTCAGCGTAAGGCAGCAGCGGGCATGTGATAGTCACCTTGCTGCCCTGTGGGAACATGAAAAGGGCATCAGCATCCCAGGGAAAGGACCACACCACCCGGTATAAAACCAGCCTCATCTGCGGCCCCTACAAATAAGCCCACAGTCTGACATGGCTGCATTCCTCCATCCCCACCCCACCAAGCCCCTGATCCCATGGGCATGCTCCTCATCTGCTCCACTTGCAAAGTCAGATGGCTTCACGTGGCTCACGGTATGCCAGAGGATTTTGCTCCACAGGGAGTTGGTGAGCACCAGCATGTCTCAGCCCTCAGCTCTGATGGAGAGGTGACCCCAGGGAGAGGACTGACTCTGAACCCCTTGCAATAAGGCACTCAGCTCCGATTTGAGGCCATGCAGGCTGCTGGGTGATTTCCTAGAAGAGATTTGCTGCATACCGATGGAAATGCAGGCACCGGATGTAGGGAAAAATGGGATTTGCCAGAAGAGCTGTAACTGGTGACCTCAGACTCTGCAGCTGTGCTGAGTACAGCCAGCACCAACCCCACTGATGTGCTGCACCTCTCCAGAAGGCCCTAAATACATGCAAGGAGCCCAGGCTGGCTCACTATAAGGATTTATCCCCAGTAACTACTTCTGACAGCACTCGGGTCATTGTAGCCACAGCGCTATCCATCAGACGCCATCCCTGTGTGCCAACAGGAACATATCCCACCACACTTCAGCACCCAGGATATTATATCTCCCAATGTTTGCGATTGGAAGCATGCACACAGACTGAGCTGAGAATTGATGGGCAAGCAAGAAAATCAGTTATTCCCTACTTTGTTTTTCCTTGTTGCTTATTTTATGCACCGGCTGCCCAATTATTTCCCAGGCCGGTTCTGCCCTGCGGTGCCTCTCTGCAGTGGCACGGAAGCAAGCTCGAAAATCAGAGCTGCCTCCAAAAGCACAGAGATACTAAGAAAAGCCAAGGCAAGGACAAGTTTCTGCACTGTAGGATCACTGGAGGGGACATGATGCTGGAAGGAACCAAGGCAGATTGGCGCTGCTTGAAGCTATCCTGAAGTGCAGCTCCTGCCTTTCTTGGCTTCCCCCATGATGGTTTGGGCATTGGCTTTGGGAATTGCCTGCCTTCATGCATTTGTCCATCTTACACCATCCCACACATCCTACTCATGCAGATGAGCCTTCCTCTCCCAGCATCATCCTCCTGCAGGGATGTGGGATGAGGTGCTTTCACCCTTCCCAAAATACCTTTTGGAGCTGAAAAAAGCTAAAATCTGCCCAGTATTATTCCAATCTGAAGGAAGAGTGAACACATAAAGTCCCTTTTTTTCTGACATTTCCACAAGCAACCCAGAAGCAAGCCCATCTTTCACCTGGGTGTACCCGGGATGGAGCCACCAACCAACATCTCAGCCAGAACCACAACCACCCTCAGGGGCAGAAATTCATCCCTGTGGTCCATGATGCAAGGTGATGAGGTTTTTAATGGCTGTTGGGACAGCTAAGCAAAAAGCACATTTGACAGCGTTACCTTTCCACCTTCAACCCAAAATGCTCTAAACCTCTTGGCTGGTATGTTCAGCACCTTCCTGTCTGGAACACATCCTAGGTAGGAAATATGCTGGTCCTGGGGGACCATCTTTAATCACAGGGAACCCCCAGTAAGGAGACATCTGTACCCTTGCTTTGCTACTGTCTGGTCCCTCCATCCCAGCCCCACGCTGAGCACTGGGAGCTGCCATTTGTGGCTGCTAAAGGACCCTAAATTCATCAGCGATGAATTCAGCGACCTGCTGTAGGACCCTAAATTCATCAGCGATGCTCAGCATGGTCCTTGCCGGCTCCAGGGATGGCTGCATCCCCAGCGAGCTGGTACTGAAAATATGGATCCAGAAGAGGATTTATGTTTACAAATGCAACTAATAAGAGAGACATCCTGGTTTTGAGGATGCAGGAATTAAACTCTTTTCAACAGATGCCTTCACCTACCCTTGTCATTAGATTCGGTGGACAGCATGGCCCTTCCAAAACACCAAACGTGAGAGGGGCACTGCCAACACACCTGAAAACAACCCATGAGAGATGCTCCACATCACCTGCTCAGCAACCAGCCCAGCTCCAGCAACGCGCTCCCACTCGCTCCGCTACCCATCGCCGTCCCCACGGCCACCCCGTCACCTTGCATTAGCGCCGGGCATCCAGGCATTCACTGCTCCAGCCCGTCAGACACAGCAGCAGCCGCTCAAACCAGGTCACCCGGTACAGGGTGGGTTATTTAGCACTTCCCTCTCTGTTACCACCATGAAAGGGGGATGCAGCGATCTAAATTACTTGCATTTTCCATATGGCTGCAGCATCGTCCCTTCCCATTCCCGAGTGCGCTCACCTCTCCCAGCAGGACCCCTGAAGGCTGGGCTCCACGCAGCTCTCGGGGTGTTGGTGGTGGGCCTGAGCAGGCAGCAGCGGGGCATTTCCATCTGGTGACAGCACCACAGGTCCCGCACGGTGGCTGCAGACCACCGGACTGAGGCCAGCGCCGTGTCCTTCACCTCTGCCTTCTGCTGCGCGGGGCCGGCACTTCCCTGCTGTCGTTTCTGCCATCTAGAGGGGACGCTTCACCATTGCAAACGCATCCCTCAAAACAGAGCAAAATCCCACAGATTCAGAAAAACATAAATAAATAAAATCATAGCTGGTCACTCGCTATGAAGAGCGATAGAGCGGTTCACACTGTCAGCATGGAGAAAGGCAGATGTGAAGAAAAATTCTGGGGAGGCTTTTCCTGCCCATTTAACAAGAGCTAGAACATCGCAATGCATAAACTCCTGGCAGGAGAAAGAATTTCAGTCTAATCTAGGAAAGATGTATTTAAAACAGCCCAAGAGAAGTAAATGATCAAAATAATCAACAAATGGTCCTTCTGAATTCCAGTGAGGTACCAGAGGGGATGCCCAAGACCTGGCTGTGCTTGCTGCTGTCCACAACGTGGAGCTGCGGACATTTGGTCAGATGTGGGTTTAGGGAGAAAGTATCAGCATGGAGGGAAGGGGTCATGCAGAGGGCCCTGGATGGGCTGGAGGAGTGGGCCCATGCAAGCTCCATGAAGTTCAACAAGTACAAGATCCCACACCTGGATCAGGGCAGTCCCAAGCACAGCTACAGGCTGAGGGAGACTGGATTGAAGGCAGCCCTGAGGGGAAGGACTTGGGGGTGTGGGTCCATGAGAAGCTCCCCATGACCCGGCAGTGTGCGCTTGTAGCCCACAAACCAACCATGTCCTGGGCTGCATTACCAGCAGCGTGACCAGCAGGTCACTGTGGTCTGGTGAGAATCCTCCCTGCAGTCCTGTGTCCAGCTCTGGGGCCCCAATACATGAGAGATGTGGAGCCATTGGAGTGAGTCCAGAGGAGGCCACAAAGATGCTCCAAGGGCTGGAGCACCTCTCCTATGGAGATAGGCTGAGAGAGCTGCGTTTGTTCAGCCTGGAGAAGGCTTCAGGGACAGCTTAGAGCAGCTTCCAGTGCATGAAGGGGCTGACGAGAAAGCTGGAGAGGGGGTTTTGACAAGGGCAGGTAGGGACAGGACAAAGGGGAATGGCTTTAAACTGATAGAGGAGAGATTAAGATGAGATCTGAGGAAGAAGTTCTTTGCTGTGAGGATGGTGAGGCCCTGGCACAGGTTGCCCGGAGAAGCTGTGGCTGCCCCATCCCTGGCAGTGTTCAAGGCCAGGTTGGACAGGGCTTGGAGCAACCTGGTCTGGTGGAAGGTGTCCCTGCCTGTGGCAGGGGGAGTTAGAACTGGATGAGCTTCATGGTCCCTTCCAACTCAAACCATTCCGCGATTCTGTGATTGAACAGTCCAGCTTGATCTAAGTCCAGTCTGGGGGCAGATGGCTGGAAGCCACCACTTGTGGGATGGCAGCTCTGATGGACTCATGTCTTGAGGATCCAACACAAACTGCCTACATCCTCCAGGACACCAGGCTCTGGGACAGATAACCCTGCCAGCAGCTGTGCTGCATTCCTGTTTGCATCCACTGTTTCTTCCTGGAGCTCAAAACCAGGTTAAGCACCTGGAGGCACCAGACATGACGCTGTTCACCCCTCTCTCACACTTACCTCTGATGAAAGCTGAGTGCTCTGAACACCAGGGCTCAGTGAGGGACCAACACCCCCAAGAAGGCTCAGGAGATGACATACTGGAAGGATAAAAGTGCTCAAAGGCTATATGAAAGCAACAACCTTCAGGCTAAAGAAAGCTGGGTAAGTGAAGTGCAAAATGTTCTCCCCACCAGGCAAAACTCTCTGTATTTCAAGACAGAGACCAGTATGAGGGACAGCAGCCAGATCACATGGATCCCTCTTAGGAGAAGGGATTTACTGCTGTCCTCAAGCACATCAACAAAAAAGTTTCACAGCTTGGGAAAAGAATCTGTTCTTCCTCAATCTGTAGGTTTTAAAGCATCTAAAGATCTACCCGCACCTAAACTCATGTGGACCAAGTACATGTGAATTACAAGATTGCTTCCAGGATGGCAGAGAAGAAGCTGACGGTACCTGTCCCCCAGAAAACAAGGAAGTGGATAGATCATATCCTGCAACCATTCCCTTCTCCTCTTGGGTTACTAAACAAACCCATCTGCTCATTAGGACTCTGGCTAGAGCCGAGCTGTGCTGCTCTGCTGCAACAACAAAATACACCACCACAGAAGCAGGCACTGACAGCCAGAAATGCCTTGAGGACCTGTAGCCAGAGCTGCAAAAAGAAGCAGGAATCAGAGGGAGAAGAGGATGTCAACACTTGTGACACCAGGTGCCGGTGAAGGTGTAAGCTCCTCCATTTGCAAGTGGGTCACATCAGTCTAAGTATCTCCCCATTACTGAGCAGCATTAGCTGGCACATGTACCTCCACAAATACTGCAGCGGGATCCAAAGCCATGTGTCAGGGCCACAGCTGCCCAGACAGCTCCTCTACTGCCTCACAGAATGGCTCTGCCCTCTGGCAGCAGACACCACACAATCACTTCCAAAGCATCCTCCTGGGGTACAAACCTGGGAGAGCACACACCAAGTTTGCGGCGGACACAAGCACAAGTGTGACTGGGTTTCATTTTCTTTCCTTTTAATAGAAACATCCTAGAGTAACTTGGGAGGAGGATCAGTCTAAAGGGAATGTCTCTCGCAATGAAATGGGTGTCACGTGCTTCAGGAATGATGTGCAAAGATAAAACATCCAAGCAGCCTCAGCTCAGGATTTCCTGGATTCTTGGGTCTTCTTGATTTCCTGCAAGGAGATCAGGAAAACTACTGAGCATCTGCCACTCTTTGGGAACAGCTCTTAGATTCACAGCTTTGGAGGCCACAGGAGATCATCTCCTCAGACCAGCTCCACAACACTGCAGGACCAAGCCCAGAGTTTACACACAAGTCTTTAGGCAGAAGGCAAGGCTTGACTTTGAGGCTCTTCAAAAATGGCCACAAAAAAAGTGGACCCCTTCCATACTGCCAAGGGCATGTGTTTATTTTGCCCCCAACCCAGTGTTATACTGGATCCATTTCCCATTCTTAGGCTACCGATCCATCATTGCTTATATATGACCCATGCTCAGCTATGTCACTCAGCAGCTCAACCACATCAAGTGTGTGCATGTGGTCACATTGCCATGGCTGCCTATAGACAAACCTTCACCTGCTCATCCTAGAGGTCATCCCTGCCCAGAGAGTGGGGCAAAAAAGCCCTGAATGACAACTCACCTCCTGGAGTGTCTCCTTCAGTTCAGAATAGGCTTTTTCTAAATCATCATTAATAATGACCAAGTCGAACAGGCCAGGCTCCTTACCTGGGGAAAGAGACAACGAGAGGGAGTTGAGAGTCTGAGAATGCGTTTCTGCCCTGTGTCATTCCTTGTGTAGGACCCGAGTTCCTATGGAGTTTTGTTATTATTTCAGCCCCTCTGCCAACCACTCACAAGGAACAGCAGTGTGAAACGATGCAGTATGGTGCTTAAATCAAATTCAGGTAATGTCCAAGCCCTGCCAGCGCCCTTTCAGAATGCAAGTCAGATGTTCACGCAAAGATCAATTCCTAAATCAGCAATGCATCCCCAATCCTGGTACACATCACTCAAGGGCCCCTGCACTTACTAAGCTCCAAATCTACGCGGGCTGCAGTCAAACGCTTCATTAAGCTTTCTTCTGTCTCAGTCTTTCGGTCACGTAGTCTTTTTTCCTAAACACAATGACAAAAACATTTAAGAAACATGCGTTCCAAATGCTGCACACAGAAACCACCCCCCTACACACAAGCCAATGCCATTTCAATTTCCTACTGCCAGCGACCACCGGCAAATGAGATAACAGTCTGCAAAGGGAGAGTGGCTTCATTTACAGCCCAGAACAAACCAGTTGCCAAGCTGAGTCTGGGCTCAAAATCTCCTACTGGCAGCTCTCGGCTGCCAGTCTCTTGTTTTCCCCCTGCTTTTGGGTTGGTTTGGTTTTTTGCAGGTACTGCTGGGAGATGAAATCACTCTGCTGGATTCTGGCAACTGATGATGTTGGCTTTCTCCTCCACAAACTCAACAGGAGGGGAGAGCCAAAGCTGTGGCCTTCACTGCCCATACTCCTTGCACAGCTTCAGCAAGTTGCATATGTATGTATGCACATCCATCTCTGCACCATAGCAATGATTTCACTCCTGTGAAAGGCACACTGCAATCACTATTACATAGGGCCCCATGAGGCCAGAGGGGTACAGGATTTCCAGTGCTGCAGAGAACCAGCTTCCCTCAGTTTAATCTCCTCCTCTCAACAGCATTAAGCACAACTAATGCATTTAAAGGCTGGCCATGCTGCAATGGAGTCTATAACCCAATGCAGGTGTGTTACCAAGGTGTGGAAACCGTGCAGGAGGGACTCAAAAAAAGAGCACAGGAAGATTTATCCCGTGGGGGGCAGACGCTGAGGAGCTGGACTAGGCAGATGTAAGGGTGTGCTCAGAAACATCCTCCCCACCTGTTCTACAGCCCTTAAAAACATAGAGATGAATCAATGAGGGGGGAACCCCCACTGCTTCAGAGCAAGACGCTGATTACCTCTAACTGCCTAACGGCAAAGGAAGGCGGTCGCTCACCAAGATGTCTATGGACGGAGGTTGCACAGAGATGTAGATGGGGTTCAGGTCTGTCTTCTTGATGTTCTTCACGCCCTGAATGTCAATGTCAAGGACACAGATTTGGTTCTGGGCCTGGACAGCCTGCACTGCACCTTTACTGGGGACAGAACAAGGAGAGAAGGGGTCAGAGCATCCAGCCAGAGCAGTGGCAGCTTGATTTGTCCCCCTCTAACAGCAGGTCTTCACCTCACAGGACTCCCGTGTGCCCAAATTGTGGCAGGAGAGGAGAGCCTGCACTGCTCTTGCTGAGCAGTTCTCTTTCTCCAAATGTCCTCTGGATCCCTGGGGCAGAGCAGGGACCTGCTGTCTTCTGCTAGAGAGGCTGGCAAAACCACAGCAGAAGGTGTGGAAACAAGTAACACATGACTATTCCATGAGCAGACTGGGTCAAGTGCAAGCTGTAAAGCTCCTGCCTTCAACAAACACAGGAGCAACCTTCAGCACAGAGCAAAACCACTGCAAACTTCCTTCCTCCTGCTCCAGAGATCCACCAGTTTCTGTACCCACATGCTCTCCTGAAGAATGCTTGAGATGGACACTCCTGCCTGGGTCACAAGATGCACGGTTAAGAGAATATCTTAAGTGGCACTCCTCATATGTCATTACATATGGTATCTCCTCCCCAACATGGGTGAATTGCCTTGAGCTAGTTCCTGAACACCTAAAATTCTCCCCCAAAATCAGCAATGCCGGAAGTACTACAGTTACATGATGGCTCAGTGCAGATACAGCTGGAGACGACAGAGGCAGCTCAAGCAGAAGGTGTCTTGGAGGAACAGGGAACAGAGCCAAGATGGGAAACCTGTAAAGACTTCTGGGAGCCTGCAAGCCCAGAAAAGCCTCTCAGACTGAGATGAGCACTGGAGCAGTGTGCCACAGTGATGCTGTGAGCTCCTCATGATGGACGTGGGGAAGAGCAGGCAGACAGGCACCCTCACGGCTCTGCAGCTGGTGTGGTCACTACAGCAGGGTCTACTGCCTGCAAACACCACTACCATGGGGTCATGCAAGAGGATGGGGGTGGCTGGTGACTTTCCTCCTGAAATGGGAGTCCAATAACACAGTCATGTCCCCAATAGGAAGGAGAAAGCTGAAGCAAAGCAGTGAGACCAGCTGTGTGCCCTCTACAAATACAGAGGTTTGCTGCATTGTCCAAGAGGGGAGCAGCAAGAGCCCAGATCTGAGCACCACTCACCACAAATTCACAAGCACTCCCCCAAAATGCCTTGGTTTGCCTTGTGAAAACCACAGGCTTCATGTGGTTATCACCAGGTATCAACTAACTACTGCTACAAGCAATCAACAAACACAAACATGGCATTTAATTTGGTTAAAGTATTGAATTCCTACAAGGAAATTGGCTGAGGAGAGATGTTTCCTCACCACCCACCATGAGGGAAAGGCACCAAAATCAACTCCACCTACATATCAGGCACTGGAGAGCAGCTGTCTCCTCCATGCTGTGGCCAGCTGGATTAAGCAGGACCCACGTGAGGGAAGGAAGCCTGTCCTACACAGGATGAAGTCAGGGATTAAGGAGCTTGAACTCAGTCTCCCCTTGGTGCTGGATGTTTGGAAGATGAGCTGTTAAGCTTTCGCTTCTCTTACCAAACAAGCAACACTGGAACTATCAAGGCAGGGCAGAGGGGATTGTGCCCCTCCACCAGCCTCAGAGGGAGCACGGCCAGATCCCTGGCAAGACTGCCCTTAGCTGCGGTGACAGCAAGTGACACCTGGGCATGTCACACCGAAACAGCTCACCATTTCACACAAAAATGCACACTCACCAAACGTTCTTTCAGAGCTGTACACCTACACCACATTCAGCCTGGGGGCCTTAAGTTGGGACCTCCCATGAGGAATGCCATCTCCAAAAAATCCTCAAGAAAAAGCACATTTAGCTCTTTCAGAAATCTACGTCTTTCTGTAAAGCACTGCAGGAAAGTTTACCACAACTAATTAAATATCTCAAGCACCATTTAACTTTCCTCCTTAGAAGGTCCTCTACTACAGCACCACAGTTTTCTCACAACAATTATATAAGATATCTGACTTCTAATTAACATTGCTGCTTAATGTTTTATTGATCACCAGCTCCAACGCCGAGGGCAATGCTATTTTAAAACCCACCTAACTCTTGAACCGCAGTCAAGGGTGCTGCGCCATTTATCTGTTCGTAGCAGCCGCTTTGCCAAAACAGAACAAGAATTTGTTTCACAACAGCCAATACAGTTACAGCTTCTGCTCCCAAATTCATCATATTCGCATCATTACAAAGTAATTCTCCATTCTGCCCACCATGTTCTGCAAGCGCTTGGAAAATACTAAGGAGAATAAAAATCACAACTGTGCAGGAGGAGTGTTAAGCATATGAACTACTTCAGCAGCCCTCAAGTACTGGAGGCTATAGAGGATCTTGTAACGCCATGATGATTTAATTACAACGAGCTAACTTTCTGCAAGAGTCAATTTTGCCATCTTAATAAAGCTGATAAGGACGTCACTGCCAAAATTAAAGGCTTTGTTTATTGGCAAGAGTCTGTGTGTTTAGGGGAAAGATGGTGTACCTAAGTCAGAACACTTCTTCCTTCACCATCATCTCAGCTCACAGTACTGAGCCACATACCTTGTTCCATACATATTTCCAGAGAACTCTGCATGCTCAATGAATTCACCAGCATCAATTCCTTTCTGCATTTCCTCTCTTGTCACAAAGTGGTAATCTGGATAGGGAAAATGGGAAAACCAGACAGGAATTAACAGCTTTGAAGGTAAAGCTCATGGTCAAAAAAGACACCCATGGGTGCTCAGGGGAGAAGCAACTTAAACTCTGCTTTGGACAACACTGGCAGACTGCAGATATCTACTTCCTAATTACTGTATACAACAGCCCTTCTCTACACCAACTGCCCAGACACCTGTTCAAAATGTTCTGGAGCCTTCCATGTAGTCAAAAATGCTGCTGTTTCATACCCTTTAGCCCTTGTGGTGCAAAAGGACCCCCCCCAAAACCCCCACAGGTGTGGAACACATTACAGCTGGACTGCCAAGGCTCTTAATTTGAAAGCATTTATGATTAAAGACTATAATGGGACAACAGAGAGAGGCAGATAAAGGGAACATCAAAACCAAATGAACTAAAAAGGAATGTTTCTCTGTTTAAAATCCTTTCACTTCAGAGTGAAAACTGTGATTGGAAATTAAAAACAAACCTCATCTGATTCTTTACAAAATACGCAAACAAACCAGGAAACAGAAAAGCAGCTGGACACAAGCTATTAATACAAATAAAGACAGCTCATTAAGCAGGTGCACTTTCCAACGCAGTCTATGTTTGAGGTATCTCACCAGAACTACCTGGCACTTTGGAAAATCAAGGCACTCACGGCCTAAGTATGGACTCGGGTGCTTAAATTGAGCCATGCTTTGACAGCTTCCGTCAGTGAGTCACAGAGACAGTGTCTAGAAAAGAACACTGATGGCACATGGTCTGCCTCTGTTAGCGTATCACAGCTAATTAAATTTTGATATTGCTCTGCCAAGTACATCCCTTCTCATTATCTCCTCTCCAACACTTGGCACATGCTGCAGAACAGTAATGGCTACAGACTCACTGCCACTGAGATACAGAACAAAAGTGTGTGCATCATAGAATCTTAGAATGGTTTAGGTTGGAAGGGACCTTAAAACCCATCCAGTTCCAATCCCTTGCCATGGCAGGGACACCTGCCATAGACCAGATTGCCCCAAGTCCCGTCCAACCTGGCCTTGAACACTGCCAGCGATGGGGCAGCCACAGCTTCTCCGGGCAACCTATGCCAGGGCCTCACCATCCTCACAGCAAAGAACATCTTCCTCAGATCTCATCTCAATCTCCCCTCTGTCAGTATAAATTCATTCCACTTTGTCTTATCCCTACCTGCCCTTGTCAAAAGCCCCACTTCAGCTGTCTTGTTAGCTCTTTTAGGCCCTGGAAGCTGCTCTAAGGTCTTCCCGGAGCCTTCTCTTCTCCAGGCTGAACAAGCCCAGCTCTCTCAGCCTGTCTCCATAGCAAAGGTGCTCCAGACCTTGAAGCATCTTTGTGGCCTCCTCCGGACTCTTTCCAACAGCTCCACATCCTTCTACTGTTGGAGATCTCAGAGCTGGACGCAGGACTGCAGGGGGGAGCCTCACCAGAGCGTAGTAGAGGGGGAGAATCCCCTCCTTTGACCTGCTGGTCACGCTGCTGGTGATGCATCCCAGGGCACGGTTGGTTTGTAGGCTGCCAGCGCATGCTGCTGGGTCATGGGGAGATTCTCATCAACCAACACCCCCAAGTCCTCCTCAGTGCTGCTCTCAATCCAGTCTCGCCCAGCCTATATTTGTGCTTGGGATTGCCCTGCAGAAATGCAAGACAAGACCTTGCACTCAACCTTGCTGAACTTCATAAGGGTCCCAAAGGTGCACCTCATGAAGTTCAACAAGGCCAAGTGCAATGTATATATGCACATTTACATACATGTATGCATACCCACTCTAAAATACATAATTACTGAATGTCTGCCTAAGGAAATGCACTCTATAAACATAAACGTAGGACTAACTTATTCACTAGAGGGGATTCATGCACATAGTTCACAAAAGCTTAAACATTTCCTTCAGGAATTACTTGCACAGCCTGGTGAGACAGACCCAATTGCAGCACACTCACCTTTGCCATTTACCTCACCGGGTCTTGGTTGCCTTGTGGTATCTGTAAGCAAAAAAACTCAGCTTTGTAAATATTGTAGATCACCCAAGGATGCAGTAGTATCAAAGACATAAAAGTACCACATAGCAGATGAACCCAATCATGTAGTAAGCTGATCCTCTATTTAAAATTACCAAAGCTTCCAGACTTGGCTAGTTTAACACACCACCACCACGCAGGATTGGCCTGTAATCAAAGAGTCCTAGATAACATGAAAGCAGTCTAGATTGCTAGGGGCTGAGTGATCAGTGTGGGACTTACCAGGCTGGGCTTAGTTTTCAGCTTTGCTACAGCCTTCCTGTGTAATACTAAGACATGCTACTTGGACCTCTGCCTCAGATAAGGGGAATTAGCGGTGCCCTACTTCACAGAGTTACCTTCATTTGAAAAGATCATGCATCACCCACACAGGTGCTTAAAATAGCCAGATTTAATGAATAAGGGCAAACTCCTGCACGATGTGAATAAATCAGACAGCCTTTGAAGCCTGCTGGAAGTCATTCAAACTGGTATTATTTTAAGCACATGCTCTGTAAAACCAAAAAGGAGCTGACAGTCATCGTGGAGGGCAACACTGATTATTTTATTTAGAACCAGCAGGAGTTAACCTAATGCAATAAGGCTCTGATCACATGGTCTTTAGCAACCTTTAAAGGCTGCTTTTACAAAGCACCAGCTGCCAAGGTCTAAGTGGCCTACGCAGATTTAGGAAAAAAAATAACTACCAAGAGGCAGCCTTGGAGAAAATGGTAATGTTAGTTTGGAGTGAGAAGAGCAATTCAGTTAAATCAACAGCATAGAGTGAAACACAAAAGGAAAGATAATTTTAAGTTGGTTTTTATCTCCAGTAACATTAAATCTTTAAACATCCAGTATTTGCTCTTTCGTGGAGATCATCCAGATCTCAGAGCAAGGATTCATTTTCACTTTCATTTCCTTTAAAGTGCAATTAAGACTTTCTTTGGAAAGGTGAGATATTTATTCATCAGATAAGCT
>JANRGW010040846.1:0-43779 GCA_024733675.1 Psilopsiagon aymara
TTCCATCGACCAACACCCCCAAGTCCTTCTCCACAGGGCTGCTCTCAATCTCTTCTCTGCCCAACCTGGAGCTGTGCTGGGATTTCTCCAACCCAGGTGTAGGACCTTGCACTTGTCATGGTTAAACTTCAGCATTTTGGCATCAGCCCACCTCACGAGCGTGTCAAGGTCCCTCTGGATGGCATTCCTTCCCTCCAGCGTATCAACTGAATCACGCAGCTTGGTGTCATCAGCAAACTTGCTGAGGGTGCACTCAATCCCACTGTCCACACCACCTACAAAGATGTTGAACAAGACCTCTCCCAACACCAATCCCTGAGGGACACCACTCATTACTGGTCTCCTGCTGAACATTGAGCCATTGAGCACAAATCTTTGAGTACAGCCATCCAGCCAGTTCTTTATCCACCAAGTGGTCCACCTATCAAATTGATGTCTCTCCAACTTAGAGACAAGGCATGCCTTCCAGGAGAATCTGCTCAAAGATTTTGCCAGACACAGAGGGGAGACTGCCTGGTCTGTAATAGTCTAACCCATACTTGCAATACAGCCAGCAATGATGAAGCATCTTCTTTCTAAAGCACCCAACACCTAAAGGAGGGACCTACCATCACAGCACTCAGTGTTTTCTAGAAACAGATCTCTTTGATGGTAGAAAAGTAGTTAGCCTATAATCTCACTGATAATGTGAAAATGGATGTCTCCAGTTATTTGCAACTGGATATACAACCTTTCAGCCTACAGCAAAGATTAAAATCATTGGCACATGATTATTACTAGGTGAGGATAGCCTTTCTGAAAAGGTAACTGTATTTCTCAATTCTAGTAAATACAGACACTCGCATCTTTAAAAGTACAACAATAACTGGCACCTCTTTGGCAGACTCAGCAGGCAGGTCAAAGATTGTCTCAGCATGTAGTATGAATTAATATTTCTCTCTCAAGAGTAGGTCCTTCTAGAAAAGGCTTAAGGCAGATTGGTGGGGCATTCAAAGGAAAGCCAGGGGGAGGGTGAAAACTTCTGTTCATATGAACATTTTTCAGACTTAGATCTAGAAACATTTAAGTGTTTTAATGTGTAATGTGAAAGAAAGACTTCACCCTTCCCTGTCCACCCCTTATGTGTCTGTCCTCCTATGTATAGCTCACCACACACTCCCTAAGCTGTCTTCCCACATTTCACTCCACATTCTCACTCTGCCCTTTCGCAGGACTCTGTAAGTCCCTATCCCTGCCTTTAGGCCTTTTTCTCCAATTCCGTGTCTTCTACTCCTGCTCCTAACCTCACTTTACTCACCCTTCCTGCTCCATTTCTCAGTTTCTCCCTGTGTGTTTCAGCTCTTTATCCTCTAGTTATAACTTCAATGCATCTGCTGCTTGCTTTCTCTGAAGCCCAAAGGAATTAAGGAAGACCTTACTCTATTCCAACAAATAGTTTCTGAATTATCAGTCATACTGCACAATTTAAGAAATGCTATGTTTTCTCTACTTCTTGCTTTAACAGGGCATAAAGTGATGACTTTGCTTTTGTCTCCTCATGCTCACAAGAGAGTAGCAAACGTCCCCTAGTGCTCCATCACAGTTTAGAGTGCTTCTGCATTCATGTCTTCTTGTTTGGTCATGCAGGCACATCAGCGGTAAAGAAAATTCACCCTGAAGAGATCTGTTAACTTTTTGTAACTAGTCAAGTATTTAGTGCTAAATGAATAAGGGTAAAAACTGAACAAATTCAGTAACAAGGGTTGAGACAGATAGTATAACTGACTTAAAATGTGGTCTTCCTGACACCCAGATATAATTGTTGGTTTCTAACAAAGAGGTAGTGGGAGGACTACTACATTTTCAGCATCCTCATGGGCATAACATGGTGACCTGAAAAGGCAAGAGTATAATTCTCTCCTCACTTTTCTTTGTGTTTTGAACCTACAATTGTAAATGCAGGCTGGCAGAAGTGGTTTGCCTTGCTGGCTCTTCACAGACAATATAATAGCAGTGGCTGCAACTTTCGCATGCCTGAATTAGTAAGCATTTTGCCTCCCTGTGATTCTCCTAGACACTGCATTGCGCCTAGACTGCATTCTCTCACCCAGAACCATGGATTATCATTCTTTCTCCAACAAATGTAGTACTCTCTGTTTAGCCTACATTCAAATCATTCTAGTCACTTAAGAAAACATCTTAAAGGAAATAAACACCAATTAAGGCACAGCCACTTTAATGCACTAAAGATCAGCTCTGAACATAATTTCCTTGCTTTCTAACAGATAAATCTCCCATTTTTGAACATTCCATTTTGTACTTAGATTATGTCTTTTCAGATAAGCTTTAAGCATTACCATCTGTTCTGCAGCAATCACATGATCCTATCGCTTTGATTCAGTTGAACACAAATCCCTTTGACAATAGGGAAATAGCAAAATAGCACACATTTGTTCTAAAACCTGCCACAACCATAGATTGTTCAAGGGCTGCTCTATAGCGGAGGTAAAAGATACGAAGAGACTCTCCCATAAACTTCCTGTCCGTGCCCCGCTCTGTCCAGGCAGCATTCTAAAGCTGAAGCTTCTTGTTTGCTAAGGCGATTGAGTCAGTGTTTCAGCTGTGTTCAGTTGCCCCAAGGGCTGAAAGCTTAGCCAGGGCCCCATGCCTCTGCATGCCTGCTAGCATTTGGAAGCAAATCCTGAGTCACAGGGAATACACCTTTCTCTTGCAGATGCAAGAGCACTATAGTAAACACTTCTCAGCAATCTCTGAGGCATTCTTTCCACATCTGTCCTCTGCAGGCAACTAGTCACTACAGTAGGCCATTGCAGCAACAGATCTTCCCTGCTGGTTTCTAGGAGAAAGGAAAAAGCAGAGGAGGTCGAACACACTGTTGAGGTTACATCTTTTAAGAAAGCTCTAGTGAAAGGCTGGTGCATATTATGCAGATATCTGGAGCATTATTCTGCTTATAATAATTTCCCCATTGGAATGGAAATGGACCCTTTTGCCAGAAAGATGATCCCATTCAGACTCATATTACAGAAGACAGTATAAAATATTTTTCTTTAAGCTTTGAAAGAAGCACACACTGTACTATAAAGTAACTTGCAGTCCCTAGCTTTGCCTATGCAGATGATGTATATCTATTGGACGAATCACAAAAAAAGGGTGCATTGTAAGTCTTCTCACTAAGTCCACCTACACTCCTGCTCAACACAATGTATTACAAACTTTCTATCAGTCAAAAGGTAATTTCTCCTTATTTTCATCCACTGGATAATTCTCAAAGGGAATGTTTCAGCTACATTTGTGGTTGAACACATGAACAGGTTGAACTCCTGCATATTGATATTTATAACTGATTGAAATTTAGGCTTCTGATGTATTTTGAAGGAAAATACAGCAATAAACCAATGGACTATAAATTCTAGCTGAATTTTGTATTATGACTCTTCCAATTCATATAATTTACTGACAAATTCAATGTTTCGTTTTCTCCTCTTATTTTTAAGGGCAGTGAAAATTCCCTGAAAATTGCTGGAATATTAATTTCTATATGAGAACTATGAAAGTGAGAATAACAAAATGCTCTGATTTCAATGGTGAAGCGATAAAAACATCTTGGACCATGCACTGTTCATTTACCTTTTGGCATCTATTTAAATGCAGCATTTTCTCCAAGTAAGTAAGCTGTTTAAATAGTTAATCTGCAAACAATTGGTAAATATAAATCTCTCAGAAGCAAGCTATCTTTTTTCCATCAAGCTAAAAGGGAAAGGGTGATTCATTTTAAATGTATTGACGATAGAAGAGCTCTAAATAGCATTTTATCCGCAATACTCTATTTGAAAGGAACGAAGTACAAGTTAAACAAACGGTAACACAGAATGCATTTTTTTCAGGGGTGGTCCTCTTGGAAAATGCCAACCGCACTAAAGTAGGTAGATATTGAAATATGCAATCAATTTTAAGTTGATAGAACTTGAAACTGTCATTCACCTGAGCAGGTGGTGGAAGAACCTTCTTGCGTATCTGCTGATGGGGTCTCTGTACTCCAGCACGGTTGTATCCAAGAGGGGTCTTGTTGGAGCATAAAAGGTTCCAAGGCTTGCCTCAAGCTGTGCTGTGGAGTTCAAACATAGCACCAGTGAAACAAGTCAAACTGTTTCAATTACAACAGGTTGCTTATGTTTGCAGACAGTCAAATCCTCAAACACTGGTGAAATGTGATGTTGTTGTAGGACAGATGAAATTAAAATAGGACAGACTGCACAAACACAAACATGCATATAAACTTTCACTTTGAGGCAGGGTTGACAATGAGCAACAAAAGCTGTCAAAAAGGATGAAGTCTATAACATCAAGTTCTCACCAGCAGTGTACAATTAAAAGCGACTCATAAGAGTAATACAGTTTGAACAAGTTTGTCCAGTGGAGATCAACTCTCAATTAGCCCAAAGTGTCTTTGTCCTCCTAGGCAAACAACAAGGCAGTTCAGATTCTCAGGAAGTATTCTGTTAGGTCAGCAGGTAACAGAACCCTGCTTGTGATGGCCTTGAGGCCTAAGGCACCTCCTTCAGCCCACAGCTCTTAAAAATTAAAATAAAAGGGTCTAGAAACCCTAAGGGTTTGGCTCTCTTACAGCGTGTAATGGTGGGAAACAGGACAACGCCCCCTGTAATCAATAAAACAAACCCCGTTTGTTACAGAAATTCTCCCTGTTTTAGCTATATTCTGGCAGCTTTATTTCACAGCTGGAGCTCTGAGGCATTTTCCTGCATGTTTTTAATACAAAATTAGAAATAATACAAGAGAACACAGTATATGTATGTGTCCCAGATGCTTAACTGAAAGGAAATCTAATGATCAATAATATTTATGTCAGCCGACTTCTGCTTGAGAGTTAACGCGTAGTACGAGTCCTAATAGGCAGAACAGGGAGAATTTGCTATTTGTTTGCTGTATAGGTTCTCCTTTCAGAGTGAAGGTGCAAACTGCTACTGCTAATCACAATTTTGTGGGGGCTTGACAAGGCAAAATATAACCTACTGTCTTATTAGGCAGACAAAAATCTCACAGATTTGCTATTATTAACATTTGTTTAAACTAGCCATTTCTGTATTTAGTGATAATGGTTCTTTATCTACAAACATAGTTACATTTTATTAGGCTTGATATCACTAAATGTGCTAATAGTACTGTGTTAGTAACACAGGCAAACTGTTAGTAAATTAGGTTTTCCATTATCCTCAATCTAGACAGCAAGTTGAAGTTTAAAGCTATTTTCTTTCGAAGCAGCAGTCAATTTAGATTAAAATAGAGTACAGCAGTACCTTTTTCTAAAAAAAAACATGAAACAACCACCCATACTCTTATTACCATTGCTGGTTTTTTGACAGCATGTTTTGTACTTCTGAAATATTGCATCCTATGCGGAATATGAGTAACTACTAGCACAGATTCATTAGATAGCCCAGCTTGATGTTGAAGGCAGAATAAAGATCTCAAAGATAACTGCCCCATTGCTATAAATAAAAGGCCCCACCAGGTTTCGCTAATAAAAAAGAAAACAAATTACCATGCCAAATTTCTTAGATTCACACAGAATAACTCCCGGACAGAATATAATTCTGTCTGCTGTAAACAGTATTAAGGAGCTGCATGGGGGAAAACACACAGACAGCTATTTATAATGTGCGTATTTTTACAAGAGTTTCAAAACCAGCTCTTTTCATGGGTCCTTTTAAAAGCATGTTTTATTTAGAATTGATACGCTATGTTTGCAACGCAGAGATTTTTTTTAATAAGATCCCCCAAAATGTGATAGCTGATGACTTGGCAGCAATGTAGGACACCTCTGAGTTTTTCTATCATCAAACACACCAGAATCCTAAGTATTCTTTCTTGCCACAAAAGATGCCTGGTCCCCAGCTGTCTGCCTGCTATGCTGGAGGATAACACCTTCACTAAATCAAGGCACTTCAAATCTTGAAGTCTATTGAGTTTCAAGATAGACAGAAAATCAAGAGGAAGTCATCGCACCAGGCTTCAGCAGAGACAAGGCTGAACCTAAAATTCATCACTTCTTGTGAGGGACCCCAGCTACTACTGCAGGGGGGCAGAAGATTACAGCAAGGACAAATGCTATAATCCTAAAGGAGGCAGCAGAGGATAGTGTATTCAAAGCCTTTGGATCTTGCAATGAAAGAATGACTCTTCAAAAGCACCTTAAAACCCATACCAAAATTTCTTTTCCCTGTTGCAAGAAAATGCCCCTCCTTAAGTTGGTGCTGTCTCAGCGTGACTATGTAACAAACATCTCAACCCCTATATTAACCAGTATTAGTCTGCAAATAAGCTAAATTTATGTAAAAAAGTTCCAGCATATTTATGATAGTGTTATATATTAATGCCTATACCATATACGTATTGATAATCTGTTTTTATTATCACTATTGATACAAACTAAAATCTGATCAACACACTAATCCAGATTTTATTGGAATGACTGGTCTGCATATTACGTTTGATTCTGAAGTACCATACCCTGGTTGACTGGATTCTCACTATTATCTTCTTTATACAGCCAATAAGCATATTGTCATAATCCACATATGAATTACAAAGACACCACAAAAATACATTAAAAATATAATCAGTCTCTTACCTTCTCTGTCTGGTGTAAGCTTTTGTTTAAGAAGGTGATTAACAATGGCACTCAAGCATATGTAGCACTGACGACCCATTGTGTTCCAGTTCATGGTGTTCAGGACATTAATTGCCCCATGTATCTCATCGTAACGAATATACTGGTAGATGATTTCCACAAGGCCCAGCTGCCCTTTTGTGAACACACCTTTTACAAGAAATATTAAAACCAAAGATAGCATTACATAAAACATAGATGACTACTTTTCAGCACAGCTAAAAAAAATTGCTGTCATCTAAAATTAGAAAGTTTAAGTTTAATGGATTTCAGTATTAAATTTTTATCTCAGAATGCTCCTTATTATGTTGGTATATTTATACTGAGGTTGCTTTGGACAGCAGAAAAAACATCAGTGACCTTCACAGACTGAGGTTGAGCGAACACAGCCAGTACCCACTGGTGACACCATCATATAAAGAAGTTTGTTTAAAGCATTGTAGAAAAAGCTTATTCCCAGTTTACTATTACTGTTTTGGAGAAAATAAATTAATGCTCGTAGCACCTCCCTCTTGTAGGAAATACTACTGAAAACACTAAAACACAGCATTTGTGTCACACAAACAACAGGTTTACAGCAGCTTAAACTTCAAAGCAATTTACTCATTTACTCTCTGTATAGAAATTGCTCTAGAACTTCTGCCTTGGGAAAATTCTCTTGAGTGAAGCATTTCTTCTGTGAGGGGTATCATGAAAGATGACAGCATCTAGGGATTTTTGAATTACAATTGCACATGAAACAAAAACCAAACTTCCCATAATGGTGCAAAACCCAGGCAATACACTGCTCACTCCATGAAAGCATGATTTAGCTACAGCATTCTATCTCTGAAAAGTAGAATTAAAAGTCTGTTACTGTTTCTTGACTTGCAGATGTTGGCTTCTGAACAGAATATGTGACTGAAAAGCTGCAGATAGTAATGTTATTTATTGTCTCTGAGTAGCCAAATGATCACGTGACATAGCGCACACATGGCACTTTAGGAATTCTTGCTTGCTTTGGGTCACTGTGTTAGGGTATTCTTTGTCACTACTGCTCCAGGTATTTAAGAGAGACCAGAATAAATTTACTATTCCCCTCACTTTGAATAAAAACATAATGTCATGTTTTTGTCAGTTTATATTCTAATGTTGTTTGTCGAAACTGATTTTAAGCAAAACCAAAAATAAATTAAGGGAACATGCTGAATTTCATTACTGATACTGAAGCTGGGGGGAAATGTCTAACACCAGAGAAAAATAGATCTGATATATAGAAAAGGTACCTCACAAAACTTTCATAAATGTAGTTGTATATATTGTTTGTGATGTAAAATAAGAATTGGAAAAGAAAAAAAAACCCATAGAGGAAAACATATAGACAAGTTTTGGTGAAATAAGCTATACTTATTTTTTGTAACAGAGAACTACTTGATTTTTTTAGTCATTAAAGGAAAGACATAGCTGTCTATTGTATTTCACTTTACATTTGCATGGATTAAAGCCTATGGACATTATAATATGTAATTGCCTTGTTTAACCTGTGCATGTGTGATAATATCTAATTGTTATGGTAGACCTTATTCTTCCTAAATGTTTAGTGTTTTTAGAGTATTACATAAGTTGAGTAATCTTCACATTAATCACTAAGTGAAGTTGAACATACTTATTTGCATACTAATTAAATATAGTATTATATTTTAAATGTCTTTTGAGCACTGGCACCAGTACCAAGTTTATATTATCCAAGATCTGGGTTGACATCAACGACAAGAAGCTGCAGTGCTTTTGAAAATGAGTTTGGCATTGGACTCCAAAAATATTTGCCATTCATGTTTGAGGGTAAATTTAACAGGAATCTTTTCCTGAAATAAATCTGGCTAGACAGCACAATTCACAGAACTTGTCCAAAATCATATGTCAGTTGGAAGTTAAAAACATATTTGCCTAGTCACACTGACATAGTTTCTTAACAGACTTTTATGGGAAATAATTCCAAGCCGTGAGTTAATTATGGATTTTATTTCAGCCCTGAATGCCTGACTGGGTTTTGCTGTCATGGACCCCTAAATTTTCCATATAATTTATATTTGCATTATTTCTTAAATAGCAGAGAACTAAAAACCGCTGAGGTTGGGAAGAGGGGCTGACTAATCAACATGGCATTAACTTGGTCGTGTGGAAAACTGAGAAGAAGAGGGGTAAAGCTGAAAATCAGGATGCAATAGAGAATAGCAGATTTTTTGCACAGTGGACTACAAAGAGGAAAGGAGGGAGAGAAAGAGAGCTTTGCCTTCTTCCTGGAAGAGATTTTACAGTAATTATACAGAATGAATTTTAAAAGGTGATAACTTTCAGCTGCAGAGGTCAACATCTTCCCATTTGGATGCCTGACTTCTCCTGGGTGGTGCGCTTCCAGGCAACCTGCTTGGGAAAAAGAGGTGACAGCCAACTCGCTGCCTAATTGATTTAGGAACGGTGCCCAGGGAGACAGTCCAATTAAGTTTACAAGCTGGCAATTAGCAGGAAAGGCCTCTAAATCCCTGCACTGAGAGCCTGCTTGCCTTCCTAAGAACATAAATGCGCTAAAGATAGCAAGGGGAAAGCTGTGCTTTCTGGAAGCTGTTGCGAGAAAACCCCACAAGGGAGGACTAAAGAAAAGTGAGGTAGATGTGTAGAGTACCTTCTGCTCGACAGGTAAGAGGTAATTTAGATTGTTTTTTTTAATGGCCAACATGCACACAAACATCAAATAGCTGCTGTAATTAGTGTTCTGGGGTACTGTTCAATGGTTAAATCTGTCATTGAACAAAATGCAACTGAATCATCTCAAAATAAATGATAAATAGTTATTTTTAATATTGTGGGGTTTTTTTTTATAACAGTAATAATCTGCATTGGCTTTTTTAAAACTATACAACTATAAGTTAATGCAATATTTTTTTTTCTAACAACCTATCGCATGAATTTACTTGCTTGCAGTGCACACTCATTTAAGTTTTTAAATGCAGTCTTTCAGATATTTAGGTTGGCAGTCTTTTAGACAAGATTTTTCCCCAAAAAAGCATGTGCACGTCCCAGAAAGTAATGAAATAAAGCAGATTTTCGAACCTTTCTGTCACTTCGGGTTTGGGGTTTTTTTAAAGCCTTCTTCCTAATCTCAATAGCTTTATACAAAAGAATCATAAAAACCCTCCTGTAAAGATCTATAAAGGCAATCCTGTTTCCTTGGACAGACAATGGGCAAAATGTTGAAATTTTCCAGGATGAGTATATTCGACATGGCTGTCTGCCCTGCTGAAACACTGCCTTGGTAGTCAGAAGATTTAAGCATGATTGTTTTTTTTAAGCTCTCACAGTGGGTTTGCACCACTGTAACTTGCCTGACTTGAATGGAATGAATACAGTTCTCACTGATGAGCAACTGCAGGGGTTTTATTCTTAGTTCAGCCACTGACGCATTGTGTAACTCTTGGAAAGCCTTTTAGCTTTCATTTAGTGTTTCTTCTTATTCTGTTTGTAAAATGAAGATAGTTACGGTTTTACTTTTTCAAAGTCTCCTTACACCTAAGATGAGAAGTGCCATATAAATTCTAAAATTAGTATTAATACTTCTTTTATTCACAGCCCCTGGCAAATGAAATTAGAGACTTCTATGAAGTTTATGAAAACCTTCTTTCTTGTGTGAAATGTCTCATTCTGTCAGACCTCATTTGAAAAGATATTAAGTAATCATGAAACACAACGACCTCCTTGGTTCACATCTTCAGATATCTTTGGAACTACATGCTTTTAAAGCTATGTTCCCATATATCTAAAATGAGGATGCTTTTGACCTACAGATGTTTCTTGTGAGGAAACATCTACAGATCTTGAGATACCTTGAGAGCTCAAGATTCAATAGATGTGCTCAATAACTTACCAAGTTTAAAGTGAAGTACTCCTAAGGGTCCTTTGTCGAATCTAACTAACAAAAGATCATGAATATTTGGGCTGGCAGTGCTGGCAGGGGCAACTTGAGGAGCAGCCCACTGGATCTGGATGAGGCTGCTAGGTACATCAAAGTGTTTACTGAATTGCAGAGTTGCCTCAGGTAAATAATCTTGTGCCAAGAGCTGAATTTTAATTGGGGACAGTGCTGTGTCAAAAAGTTGCAGCTCCCCTTGAGAGCTGCCAACCATGAATATGGCTCCAGAAGGGTGGTAGGTTATTAAAGCAGGCAGCAGTTCTGCTTGGGCTAACAGAGTCACTTGGTTGTAGGCTTCATACAGAATTACTGATGAATCTTCACAACCCAGGACTAGTTTGTCTTCTGTAACATCTCTGCAACAGCTGACGGCCTTGGATCGTAGTGGTATTCTGGTAACTGCCACACACTGCATTTTTTTCCTAACGCACTTGTAGATGCAACTGTCAGCCATGGGCTCTTTGTCTGCAGAGATGGAGTGCTCCACTGTGTAAACCTGATAAGGCTGATTAGTGCTGAATCTTGCATCGAGCGGATCCCATTCTGTACGAACGTAACTTAGAACCTAAAAAAATATCCAAAACATTTTTAGTCATTTTTAACAATGTATTCTTACTTTGATGATTTAAAAGTAGACTGCCACAAATACACTTTCTCATGGGACAGTAAGCTAAAACAAACAAGCATTTGGGAAATGAGACTTGTAAAATCTTAACTTCAAAAAGGTTAATTCCTTTGATGAAAAAACCCTGCAATATAGTTTGAGCTATATTTGTTTGTCCAGAGTATACAGTAGTTTAGCAGAATAGAGGATAAATGATGCAATGGTCCTAACAGTGCTGGCAAGAGGAGAAATGAGCAACTGACTGATAGAAAATACTAACTGGTTATTTACAAGTGGGTTGGGGAGAAATCTTCTAGAAGTTTTCTGGAAATTTTCTGGAAAAATTCAGAATAGGTTACTCTAATCATCACATGTAGAGGTTTTCTGATCACTTACCCTAGGCCATGGTAACAGAAAATACTACACTGTAATGGCAGAAGCAATGGCATGCTTAAACAATGTATACTATACACTGCCAAATGAGTAGGTGGTAGATGCTCTTTTTTGCCATATAGCTTTAGATGCAGAACAAATGAATCTGTGATAGCAAAAAAGGGGGACTATTTAGGGGTACTTGAAGGTTGAATGAACTGGAAGAACGCAGAGGCAGAATATGATACAAAGACAGCAGCTGACAAAGAGCAAGAACTTGTAGTGTAGAAACATGGGAAGTACCATAAAGTGATAGAGACAACAGTGGAACCAATGAAGATTCATGTCCTTCAATATAAGGGTTTGAGTGAGAGCTGCTATAAAGGATTTGAGCAGGAAAACCGTAGGATAAATACCAGCTCTAAACAAGTTACCTATAACTTAAGAAAAGCTGTTTCTCTGAAAGAAAGAGAAAACCAATGTCTCTAGAAAAATGAGTGTAGTAGAAGTCAGTTAGAAACTTGCTGGTATTTGTTCATGCAGAAATAAAGAGTGAAAGGAAAATGTCAAATTGAGCCAAACCCCACCCTCAGGTACACCCACAGCATTCTTCACACTGCAAACCAAAGCTGCTGACCTGCCACTAATTTTGGAAGCCCCTTCTTTTGAACCCAGGTGGTATGCCAGTAGCATTTACACAGGAAGGGGTAACAAATGTGATTAAAAGGCAGAGAGAGGGTGAGGGAGGAAACTTGAAAATTTCAAGTTGAAAACAGAAATGCACACATAACATTAAAGCAGTTTAAATTTGATTTTCACAGATCACAAGACCAACTGAACACATAATTTAGGCTTTCATCCTGAAAAGGAGAATAAAAAACTGAGATTTTTGTTTGGCATACCACCCATTAAATCTTCAGAAGCAACTGATGAATTTATAAACACGTTATTCGGAATGTTGATCAGACTGATTAGGCTGTTTTCTTCTGACAATTTTGTCAGCCAAAGGGTTTCTCATTCAAAAGAAAGAAAAAAGGATTATCGCAGTTCTGTGGCTGCAAACCAGCTGCTGGTTAATACAAGTCTTTGCTACTTTAAGTTAGAGACATACAAAGAACCACTTGATGCAAAAGCATCTAATACATGCAATATAATACATGCCAGTGCATCCAACTTGTGAAAACCAGTTTCAACAGAGTAGCCATCAATGAAAATATATACCAAAGAGGAAAGAAAAGATTATATTATGATAGAGTTTGAAAAACATTTCCTCACCTCAACCATTCCCTCACCAGTGAGCCTCTGTAACTAGTCATTTACGCTCACAGAATGTGCAGTGGCTACTGTGCAGATGCTAGAACCGCTCAAATGTACAGCTTATGAGAGTGTTAAACTACACAGGATTTGTTAAAAAAGGTTATTGTGGACAAAGGATTACTGTGACCACAGAGCTCTCTAACCCCCCAAAAAGACAAGGTGAAATGTTACTGTTTGTTCTGCAGTTTTCCCTAAGAATATGCACGGAGACACAGGTAGCTGTCTTTCAAATATGTGAAATAGAAATCTTGCCCAAGCAAGTCTTCAAAGCTTCCATAACTCCAGTGAAATGAGCCTTGAGGCACTCTGGGACTCAGATTTCTGCCTTCCTGTGGCAGATTTCAATGCACTGCATTATTCATCTACATATTTTGATCCAAAACCAGTGTTCCTCTCTGGACATCTCCTCACAAACTACAAGAAGTCATGAAGATCCATCCACACAATAATCAAGCCATTGAGAGATGAAAGACTGAAAGCACTACTAAATTCTATAGAGAGACTGGCCTTGAAAGTTAAGACAATACAGAAGAAAACACACGAAACATGGATATTACAACTCTGTAAGAGTGACTGCTGGAAAACAGCAATGGAAATATCTACAGAAAAATAAATGTTGTCATCTGATTGTTTGAGAGTCAGCAAGCAAACTGAATCCAATTAATAATTTTGTTCTGCCTTGTTAGAGCAAAAGTGGGACAAAATGTTGCTCGCTACTTTGAATTTAAAAGAAAGTAAAACCTTATATTTTGGAATGCTAATTTAATGAGACTTGAGATGAGAAGCTTCCTAGCCTCACCTAATTTTGACAGCAAATCCTTGAAATGAGGTCTAGGATAGGGGTGGTTGCTGCATATAATGCAATACTAAGCTAGGAAAAAGTTCCTGCGAGGAGAGAAAGACGATTTGCTGTATTTCAAACACAATTTCTTACACATTGTTTAAACAAATTAGGCTTAAAGGAATCTTTTCTAGACACTACAGTTCATATTCTGTCTGAAAATGAGAGAAACATTTCTCCTTAGATTGGAACAGATCAGCTTTTTCTCATGCATCAGTGGCTTCATGTGCCTCTTGGAGGAAGAGTACCAAGCCAAGAGACCTCTTTGTTCTGGTTTTCAGTTTTGCTGAGTGTAACTGGTATTTGGCACTCTGAAGGTGGAAAAAAAATGGATGTTCTTTTTCATCTGAGAGGGAAGATTTGAGTTGCTCTGTCAGAAATTACTTTCATTATTAATTTTTCATGCTGATAACTGTAAAAGTAAAGCAGAGAGACATACAACTACAGAAACATGTTAATAAGACTAAGATAATACTTTTTAAAGATAAGAAGCCTAACAATCAAAACATGTTTTTTTTCTTTTTCTTCCTAAGAAGACAGAACTCCATTACCTGACAGTTGTTTTTCTACCTGGTAAGCAGCCACGTGCTAGTAAATAGTGCTTTAGCAGTTCATTAAAAGGAATCCATTGAGATTCCTTGCCGGTGAGTACTAGATCTCTGGAATCCAAAAGGGGAACATTAAAACAGCAATTTATCTTTAATTTAACAAAACATTCACTTGGGAAATGGGGAGGCAAAAGCTGGAGGAGTTCCCTCAGAAGTGTGTAGGACAACAGTAGGATTTGTGAAGGAAGGGGACAGGGTAAGGAATGTAAAAAGACAAAGCTGAAATATCACATGGTGGGGTGTATAATCTGTTCAGTATTAAGTGCTTTTCATAAATCTTGGACTAAGCACTTAGCCTTGGGTTTCAAGCAGAGATTTCTGGAAGTACTTTGCATGAAGTAAAACCAATTACTTTCCGTAAAATAATAAATCAAGCAATAATAAAAAAAATTAAATGTCCCTTTAAGTTTTATGACATGTATGCTACAAAAACATAGTAAATGTATTTAAATATTTTTGACATAATTCATGTATATTTCCCTTACTAACATGACAGTCATGCACCACTACTGCACATTTATATTGTTTTTCCCCTTGCACTACTGGCCTGTGCTCTGCATCAGCTAATCAGCAGTGGGAGGAATACTATGCACATCAAGTTCTCAAATCCTAGAGTTGGAAATCGTAACAGCTCAAGTAAAGAATCAGTTAATCTGTGTAAATAAGGGTCTGAAATGTGCTAGTTAAAATACTTTCATTTTGTTTGAAAGAAATAATAGCACAAGCTCACGTGGGCAGTATCACTCTTCTCAGCAAAAACCTCTGAACACTTAAAATTGAAGTATTTTGCATAGAGTGCTGGGAAAGGATAAAGTCCACATATCAAAACAAGTAAGAGTTTTAACCAGTAGTTCTTAAGCAGAAAATTGGCTTACCAGCAGATAAAAAAAGAAAACAAAAGAAACAGAGAAATATGGTTGCTGTGACTGAATTGTGTGCCTTTCAGATGAGAAAAATCTTTGATTTATTTTATGGATGTTACAAAAATGCTTACTTAATTTCACAGTGTGAGGCTCTAAACAACAACAAACACTTTAATTAGAAACGTAGAGTGGGAAGTGTAGTACACATTAGAGTAAAACTGCTTTAAATACAGCACTGTGAAGGTGGAATAAAAAAACCAACCCTATTTTAAAACATTTCTACAATAAAAATGCAAGGCTCCTACTCTACGTTACTTATATGGCTGCATTGTATTTACTGCGCGACGTGCAAACTTACTATTTAGATCTTCAGTCAATGTTTATTTTCTTTTAAAATTTATCATCATCATCATCTTTATCCCAAATTATTCATTGGACTTTTAACCCAATGTGACATGAAGCATTTTACATTCTTTGTGATATGTGCGTGAGAGGTATTTCAGCTATTCAGTCACAGACGGTAGATGTTTTTCTGAATGCTACAGTAATTGTAGGATAGCTCACTCATAAAAGATCTGCTGTGGTTATTTCACAAGTTTGAGGCACAATGTGGAAGCAATAACTATTAAATATTAGCTCTTGGGAGAAAGAAAAATAGTATTCTCTCAGGCAAGTAATTTTTTTCCACAAGATTGAAGTATAATTTCTGTGATTCTTACCAACACTAAATAGAGTGAAAATAAACACGGCAAAGACAAATGCAAGTACCACAGTAACTGAGCCCTGGCATCATCACCTCCTGTTAATTTATGTTCGCAGAATAAAGTTCATGTTGATTTTAACACGACATTCTCTCAAAGCATTTAATCCAAGGATGATTTCACATCAGATCCTATTTATTCACAGCAAATTGCTTGAAATGATTTCTGGAAGATTCCTCTTCTGGTTTTGAAATCAAATCACCAGCATTATCTCTGCAGGGTGACAATTTAAATAACATCCTTGATCATTGGTACTTTAACAAAGAAGAAACATACAAACCCCCAATATTTAAATAAATAAATTGGAGAAAGGATGAGTTTACTGGAGGGAACCAATGCATGCAAGAAAGCAGAAAAAGGTTCAACAGACCAACACTCCTACAGGAACATGTATGAATGTACATAAATATACATTGCACACCAAAGCCACATGTTAAAAACACTTCTATTTCTTCAGGTGATGATTCCTCATCAAATCTTAGAGCATTCAACATAGTAAACAGTGATCTTAAAAAAAAACACTGGAGTAAACCAAGTCAAGATTTGCAATGAAAAAAATTCTTTCTGGTTTTAGAGGAATAATGTCTACCTTTTGCCTTAATAGCAGCAAGCGTTAAAAAATAAAGCCACACAACACAATTCAGATAAAATTTATAGTGTATTTAAAATAGAAAATGTATTTCCTCAATCAAGCTGAAAACCTGCTTAAATACACAGTACCCAAACATGGTATGTGCAACGTGAATCATCCCAGTGCAGAATGTGTAGTTACAGGATATCATCATGATGAGGGGTTGAGTTGCTTTGTCCCAGAGCTATTCCAGTCTTCATTCTAATGGTAGACAGCAAATATCACTCAGAAAATTCCTCCAGTGAGGAAGCAGCATCACCTAAGAGCCCCATTTGCCTTTGCTCTGCCACAAGAACAGCGTCAGTAGCTGGCAGACTTGTGGTTTTGCAGGTCAGCACCAAAGTGCTGAAGAACAGCTGTGGGCAGCACCCACTCATTTCCTTGGGCTTGGTTACCGTTTTTATAAGCCTAATATGCCAAACAGCTCTTTATGGGCTAGACATTCTGCAATTCCTGCTTTTCTCTTAATTCTAGATAACAATGCTGTTTTAGCCAAGCAATACTATTATTTTCAAGTAAAATATTGGTGGTATTATTTTACTACACTCGTTTTTGATAAATGCTCCAAACTGAATGAGCCCATACTTCTCACTCTTCTTCTATTGACAATAATAACTTACTGGGAGAAAATTCATATTATTGGTCAAATATGATAAATATGAATTATTTTTTATGCATAACAATGGCATTTCATGGTTTTATGTCAGGTCTATACCTGAGGAACACTACAAACAGTAAGGGAATAGGGGCAAAGAGAGGCAAATAACCATGCTTAGAAACACTGCATTTTTGTGGTACCTGATCCATAGAGTAACTGTTAAGAACCTGACCAGAAACGCTAACATTTTTGCTCAGATTTACTCTATCAAATAACCCTCTGAAGTTTAAGTGAAGTTAGTCCCCCTCCAAGACACTGTAGGGGAAAACGTACCTTGGCTAATTGCAGATTGGGGATTGATGCTACTTCTAGAGCTGCTGGCTTATGACATTCCCCATCCATGCACAAGAGTTTAACTATTTGTATAAAGAGCACTAGAGAAATGAAGGAGAGAAACCCAACCAAACACTAACATAGGTAACATTTCATGAATACACAGGAGAAGTGTAGAGGCAGAGTGTCTTGAGCCTTATATAGCAGCCCACTGCGCATCCAAGATCTCATGGACATGAAATAGACTAATTGACAACCATCAAGACAGTTTGTTACCTATATATGACTGAGTTTTCCATAGCTCTGGCACAGTACTTAGTATTTTACTGACAAATAGAGAAAAATAAATTTCATTTGAAGATCTGAGAATTAAAACAGTACAGGCAAGGAATCAGAAAAGGGAAAGCAACTAAACAGTTAAATTTGGCACTTCTGCTTTTAAAAATAATTTTCTTATATATATTATAATATAGGCTAAATAAAAAGGATTATGAGTTTAGGCCTAAAGCCTCAGTAAATGCTTATTATCATTATTCTGTTAAGCACCAGTGATGTGCTTGGAACTATACTATGCCTCAGCCCTGAGCAATTTAAGAGTCTAAACCAGAAATGTCTACTGAAAGATTCAGAACAATGCTGTAACTTGGTAATCTCTCTGTAATATATAAAATGAAACAGAGAAAGCTTTTCACTAGCAGCGTGGTTTCTATTAATTTCTTTCCCTGATTTTCTCAGATGAAATGAGTGTCTAGAAAACCTCTTGGAAACCAGAGATTGCAAACTGTTCTGTTGGCATTAGGGAGCTTCTGGAATATGTAGGAAGGGAACAAAAGCCATGGGAATGTTGCTGTCAGAACCTGGGCATATGGAAATCACAGTAAGAAGTAAGATCTGAAATGTTAGTAGGATAAAGTTTCATAGCATCAAACTGGCACAAGGACTAGGCTGAAAAAGCTTACAAAGAACAGACACACGTTTTAGCTACCAGAGTAATTTTTATATGTGATTGGGCATAGCTGCAGGGGAAATTGAGAACTGCAGGTGTGTATCAGGCAGAGGAGAGAGATGAGTCAAAGATGACCGCTAGTGGAGAGAGGTCAATTGAAAAGAAGTAAAGAAAGCAGAACTGGAGGTAATTTAAACTTAAATTCTACAGTGACTAATGACTGAAATAAGAAAGAAAAGCTGTCTCAACTGCCTCTTCTTTTTTGCTTTCAATATATAGAAAATCCCAAGGGAAAAAAATCCCTCACTGAAATTAGTATGAGTTATCAAAGTGACAATTCCATAACATTAAAACATTTACATCTTTCCTAATGAAAAAGAACAGGATATTGTTTGTAAGAGCAGCTTATTCTAAAGTGTTACTTAGGGCTTTTCCCTACAGGGAAATATCCTGTAATAGGTACTATAGAACAGCTATTCCACAGCTGATCCTCAGTTTTGTGATCTTCTCCCACAGTGAGTGCCTTTTGAGTCCAAATTAGTGGTGTCTTAAACTAAACTGAAAATAAAAGTTCAAATACAGAAGCACCTATACAAGATGGTAGATCAGACCGGCTTTTACATTTGAAGTTCAGGCTCAAACTCTTTTCAGAGTTTTTACCTAATATAAAAAACTGGATTAAAATATTCTTAAATAAATAAAATATAAATGAAATAGATTAAATGGAAACTTCTGCCTAAAATTGTAATCTAAGCCACTGTCAGGAAGAGGGTCAGCTTGTAGCCTAGACCTAACTTGTAGATCACATTCCCACCTGTAGATGGGGAATTTGAACTTTTTCTTCAATAAAAAAATTGGACCCTGATTTCATCAGTACACACAGCAACAGTTTAAGCAGCATCTTGGTGTAGCTAAGATTTTATGACAGGACATTTGAAATAGATGTGAAATGCCGATCAGTTAACACTGAATACAACGTAAAATATCTGCATTAGACAATCATGCAACAGCCATAGTCTGTAACTCAGAGTAGAGCTTTCTAGTGGTACTTTCACATTTCTATTTTCAGCGTTAGCAGCTCAATTAGATATACCATTATAAAGACTTAACTTCCTTGCTACATTTCTCAGATTGACAGTTTTGATGTGAAAATAGCAAACATACTAACGGAAGTACTTTTTTCATTAAATTACAATCCTCTGCTTTTAAGATTAGGATGGCTGATCTTTCTTCCTTATGTTTTTGGTATGTCTGTTCTAATTATCTACCTGATTATGCATTTAAGTCACCTTTCTTTAGCAAATCTGAAAAATTATGTAACGAGTTCAGCACTTTACCTCCAATTTGCCATGTGCACAGCCTAATAGCAATAGGTTGGCTCTGTCCCTCTCACAGGAAATAGGAGACCAAGGCCATCCTCCTTCACTAGGTGCTGACCACCAGCAAATGACGGTATCTTGCATACAGTTTATTGCCAGGTGACGTTTCATCCTTCTACCTTCTGGTCCAAGTGTATCAATGTAAGAAATCTGATGGAAGAAAAAAATGCAGAAAATATTTGAGGTGATAAAACAGCATAGTAGGAGCAATTGGGAGCATTCAGTTTGGATGTGTAGAAGTGGATGTATTTATACACAGAGTTCTGCGTACATATATATTTATATAGGCTGCCTGTAAATGTAAAAAATATCGCTTCAGACAGAGAAAGACATGCTCACACTTTTATCTATGGGGAGGGGATTGGGAAGGAAAGGAATGTGAGTTAAGAAGGAATTTACTGCAATGACTCCAATCAATACCAAAATGTACAGTCATGGTTGCTTGACAGCATCGACCTACACACAGGATTTAAGCTTAGCCATATTAAATGACAAGTTCTGCAAAGCTGACCAGGGAGCTAAGGCTAATGTTTAAGACATAATCAAATATTAAATATATTCTACAGTATTTGAGCAAACATATATCTTTCTTTTTCCTCCCTAAATTAAGGAATCCGGATACAAACATCGGCTTTGCAAGAGAATATATACTCTTCTGCATAATGTGGATGAGCTACAGCATCATGCGTAAAGTTTATGCAGCTCTTGAGAATTGTGCCTCTTTCTCAGGAAGGATTTGTTGAATTTATTATTCAAACTCTGTTATTTTGGAGCATGGTTATTTGAAAACATGAGCAGTGCACCATCTGGGTGACACATGCCAAGGAAATATAGATTGCACTGCATTTCTGCTTAAGGAATTAATGGAAGGTTGATAGCTAGGGGAAAAAAAAACTATCTTGCCATTGCTGGTCAGCAATAATCGAACCACTTTCTGGGGATTAAGCGCATGGCTAAGCCTACTGGACCAGACACTAGCAAAGGGCAGGGGGTCTTCTTATCAGAGAAATGCTTCTGGAGCCAGTCTCACTACATGACAGATTGCTTTCATATTCCTGTCTGCAAGGCAACAAAGGATGGCAGTAATGCGATAATGCCAGAGTGCAATGGGTGTTAAGAACCCGTTGCATTTATGTATTGTATTTAGTAAATAATCAGGCTCATCCAAATTGTGATCTCACCACTCAACCAAGGCCATTAAAATCAAGGTTAATGCTTTAATAATCCTTTGCTGTTTTTTATATGGTCAAAAAGAACCCTTTTCTATTTGCATGGTCATAATATTATTGACCTCTTCATCCCCTGAATACACATCAAAAGGAACTGAAATCAAAGTAATTACCAATGTTGTTCTCTCATGGTAAACATTTAACTCCTTGTACTGCCTCCTCCTTCAGTAAATTGAAATAGATAAAAAAAAACATAGATGGGAAAAACTTGCAAAAGGTCAATATTTGCAGAATATTCTGTGGCTTATGCATCCAAATATGTAGAATTTTAATGATAAAACACACATCAAAGTTAACAAGTAGCTGATCCTTGAATTAGAACTATATATAGTTAATTTGGTGACAAGACACCAAATTTATTAGGGTGGAAAACCACAAAACCTTCCACAGATATTTACTAATCTTGTATTACAGTGTTAATTACTCTTAACAATTTCAGACGTAATAACAGCCAAAAATCTTTCATAAAAGTTTATGTCTTGCATTAGACAAGGCACTGGCAACATGGAAAAATGCCACTAAGAAAAGGCAAATGATAACAGTTGTTTTTATATTTTGATGTTCTTCAAGACTGCAGCAATTCTAAGTCATCCTTTATTTTTTCAAAGTGTAAATAAAATCCAAGGTGGTATCTCTTAGAAAGGACAAAAATAGAGAAAAGAATTCTTCCATTTAGGTACATACTGTGTAAAAAAACCCTCAACTTTTGGATAAATATCAAATTGTGAGGAGGAAAGCATGGTTGACTTGTTCTTATTAATAACAGCACACTGGCAGTCCAGTACTGCCTGGCGTTCCCTGCCCATTTTGTCCACCATGAGGCTGGACACAGAACAATGTGGAGTTGCTTCTGTGCAGGTACCAAAGAAATTATAATGTTAATATGACAGAAATTTAATTATATCACTGGATATGATTGTACACAAGCATTTTCTTCATCTTAGAAATGGGAATTTAAATGCAAATACTACATACATTCTACTACACCAAAAGTCAGAGGCAGAAATGAAGGCTACACTCAAATTTCCAGAATCTTAGCTCCAGATTTTGATCCCGTGGCAGTTCTATACCAGTGCAAGTTGGTTGTTAATTATATTTCTCTTGGAAAAAAACCCAAAACCACTAAGGAAACTTTTTGTCCTAAAGCGAGCATTTACAAGTTTGCATGTTTGCAACTGATGACCATCTTTTGCTTCTTTTGTTACTATTGATAACAACACTAGTGTTGTCTGTTCTTTTAGCTTACAAGTTTGATCAAAATCATCCATGACAAAATCCAATGCAGAGAGCTGACAAAATATTATTTCAGTAGTGAAGAATACTTTCTGCTGGCACACATTGGTGTGGTTTCGAAGATAATAAATATTTTATTTAGCTGCCTAACTAGCAAGCCTCACACAAAAGAACATTCAATTAAAAAATGCAAATGCCTTTTTTGGCTGGCAAAGAAATAATCCATAGTGATTCCTACTGATTTCAAGAGAAAGCAAAGTTAACATTGAACATGGAGGCATTTTGAGAAGCTCAGCTGTGTCAGCAAAGAACTGAACATAACAACCCTATTAAAGAGTGCAGCAGATATTTCTGGTTTCCTACGGCAGAGAGTTTTCTATGGATTAGGCTTTCCTTCTTTCCCAAGCAAAAAATGCCATAACCATTAGATCCAAAATGTGCCCAGCAATGCTCAGAATGAAAATATGTTTTCTTAGAAAAAGAATTTTCTTACATAAATTAAGAAGCTATGGCGCTCACAGTTAAACGATGAAGGCAGTCTCCAGTTCACCACAGCTTCTTCATTGAAGTTTAGTCCTATTAAAAAACCAACCCACGCCACAGACCATACTTGCTTCTAAAGCACAACCTTAACAAACGCCACAGACGAGGCACAAGCGCACATCATTTTAAAGTAAACTACGTATCAGCTCAGTTCCTGGTGAACAGCGAACTGTCTCAAATCCACGTTATAGAGGTTGGATCAATCTCGCAAACACAAGTCATTGCTGAAAAGAGGCCCTGAACTGAAACAGCCTGGAAAATGTATTAGATATTCATCCTAGCAGAAAGTATTTCTACCAAGCAAGTTAAAACGTATTATGGCAAAACTTACATGAAACACATCCTTAAAAAGCTTGCCTTGCAGATGCGAACTCCCATATGTAAGGAAGCAAATTACTGAGGGGTTGTCAAGGGAAAAATATTTTCTATTTTCTGGCATAAGACTGTTTTCCTTAACATTTACCAAGGCTGAAATAAATACAAACTCTCTCTTTAGCTCACTACATCTATCTAACTTTCTTGGGTGAAGGCTTGTATCTTCTTCATTCTTGCAGCGAATTGGATGCAGTTCCTTTCCTACCCTGCCTGTTCAAAGTTAATTGCCTTTGGCCAATTATTATTTCACAATATCATAGTGCCAAGCAATTCCACCTCAAGTCAGCCACTGCCCTGATGCCAAAGAGTTTATGGTCAAAATCAGTTATGTTTACACAGCGCAAACCATCCAAGACACAGTGTAATTCAGCTTGAGACGAGATGGGCCTACTGAGATCCAAACTAGGTAGTTTAAAGGCAGCTCAGATATCTCTAGAGTGTTTTTCAGCTACTGCTGCGACTGACACACCCATATATAAAGGGCTGGAAAAAAGGAGTATTTTAATCTTCACAGTGTAAGTACTGAATTGAGATACAGACGCACCAAGTCACTTGCCTAAGGTCACATACAGAGTTTGTCAGAGGTGAGAAGGTCAGCTTCTGAACCTTGAGTCCTTGCTCAGGGGCTTAATTGTAAAACCAACTCTCACAATACAATTACTGTAACTAGAGGGAAAATTAAGATTTCTGCAAAGAATTACAACAGTCTTAGAGCTCATACAGATGACTGGATTATCATAGCTTCATGAGTCCTTGTATATAAGCTGAGCCATAGTAATTGACCATGCATGTGTTTTTAGCCCACAGCAAACAAGAGGTAAAACACATTAGCTTAAATCTTTTACACTGAGGTTTACCATTACAGATTTTGCTTCACGCTTGTTAGATGCTGAGAATGTACAAAAGGTCAGTTACTACTGCTCAACTGACACAAGGTAATCTGTTAAGCAGAGGTAACTCAACAGTGTGACTGAGCCCTTAACCTAAATACAGTAGAAAATTGGATCCCTCTTGGAACAGTATTTTAACTCATTAACTCAGAATGCCATGTAATTTTTTTTTTACTTTTCAATACCTGCCATTTTTAGAATTTAAGCTGTTCTAGTCAGTTACAGGAAGGTTCACAACTGTAAAGTTACTGCAGTATTTACAGTCACCTTGACAGCAATACCTTGAAGTCCAAACAAGAGAGCTTTTCCAGTCTTTTGTTTACATCAGGAGAATCCATTTTCTTCGTAAACTGAATAAAACAGAGTTGGTTATGGTCCTCGAATGACAATATGATGAAACTGTCTGTAAGAACCGCTGAAAAACAAATGAAAATCGTCACCACTGTAATACCTGTTTCTAGTAGCAAAACAAATTACTGAACCCTCCACTGAGACATTGCAAAAAGCAATTTTTTCAAGACAGTGTCTTAAATATTACACTGAAGCCTCTGTAATCTCCTAAAAGGCATCAATGTGTCATCCTGCCAGGACCTTCTTGGAAATGAGAAATAAAGCCTAGGGAGTACTCCGATTACATAAACATGAATAAATTATCTCGTATCAAGTTACCACTACATTCAAATACACGTTTTATGCCCTTCCGTGTTAATTTTCATCTCAGTTCAGCTTTCAATGTTGGTTTTTTTCTTTTTCTTACGGTAAAACCCACCAGTATGTCAGAAATGTATCATACACAGCATAACTTCTGTTAAGGAGGATAAATGCAAATTACTACTTGAGGTGTATCTGGTATTTTGATATCGTAAGGTTCCGGATGCTGTTGCACACACCAAGGAGGCTGTTACATACAGGATTATACTTCAGAGGGGTTATGAGTTTGCTGAAAGCCTCACACGGGGGTATCCGAACAATGCAGGAAACCAAGACAAGAACAGACTCCCTTGGAGTGTGGAAAAGAGCAGTGGAATCTCCACTGTTATCATAAGAGGGTGCTAGACCAAACCAGTTCAATATAAAAGAGATTAACTAATTTGACAATGAAAATTAATTAGACAATATTATCTAAGATTTTTCCCAAGTGTTATCCAGTTATTCAGGCAGTATTATCCCTGCGTTTTATGTAAGCAATATTAGGCTTGCATTTAAAGAGATGTCTGAGAATGAAGTGAGTCATCAGGGCTACTAGCACTAGGTCATTGAAGAATTGTTAACGAGAATCAGGTTTAAGTACAGCTAGCAAGCCCTTTGAGAAAGTAAATTGAGAAACTGCTGCTGAAAGGAAAATGTCAAGTGAAGTGGAACCGGATTTAAAAACAACCAACCCTGCAAAACAAAGACAAAAGCATTTGTGACTAATATACTAGATTCTCAAATGTATTTTACATATCCTTGAGTAGACTGACAGTTTAGTCTTATATATAAGCATTGAAAACTTGCTACTCAGCTTTGCTTTGATTTAGACTGATTTACAACCAGTTGCAATTTCTAATAGTCATGTACTGGCACAGCTCTGAAGATTCTGGTATGCAAATGCTAAAGGTAAAGTTTAAAGCCAAATAATTACCTTTGAAATGTAACACTAACACTAGCTTAAAAACAGACCAAAAAAAAGAATAAAAGAAATAGTGATAAAGTGTCTGAGATGGTGAGTTAGAAGTTGTAACTGAGATCCTAAACACACATGAAAATCCAAAGCCACCAAGTATGGTATCCTCAATATGTACAGTTAAAATATTTTTCTATCCTCACAGACATAGCTTACATTAGAGATGACCTACAACACATCTCAGCTGCTTCAGAAACTGGTTTTGGTTCAACGGAAGAAAGCAGGATCCAAAGATCCCTGGGCAGGCGCGAATGAGACTAGCACTGCCTTGATTTTCAGTATCCGTGGTTGTCCTGGGCAGGAGTGGAGACTAGATCAACGTGAATGCAGCTATGGGCATAGTTTCACCATTATTCAGAGAGGACCCATATGCTGCAGAGTCAGATTACCCTAAAAAGGCAGGCAGTGCAGCTAACATTCCAAATACTAGTACTGCAACACGTCAGTGCCACAAAATAATTTAGAAAATGAGAAATACTGTTTCTTTTAGGAAAACCATTTTTCTGTAATTTCTAATTAAATTAATTTTTTAATATTGCACATAATAAAAAAATAATAAAAATAATCATAAAAAATTGCCCATTATAACAACAATCAGGATGACTTTATTAGAGACAGGAGAATTATAAATGCAATTATAATTATGTATCTTGTACACACAACCTGATCTTTATTCTAAATATTAACAGGATATGCTACTCAAGTTAGAATTACATTTCATACGTCATTTTGGTAGATGGTAACCCTTACCCATTTCTACATATACACAATTATTAAACTAAGAGCTACTACTTCTATATGGACTTCTTGTATTAAATATTGAATTTCTTATGGCCAACTTTATAATCACAACCCTAATTCCAACGTAGACTTGGAAAGATGTGGAATTATATTAGATTAAAGTTAATTTACTCTAGGACCACATTTTGTTGTGGTTCTCTCCTAAGGAGAGTTCAGTTTAAAAATCTGCATTTTGAACACTATTTGCACAGGTAACAAAAGTATCTTCTTTTGTTGTTCACGAAAACAAAAAATGTATTGCAATGACTGGTGTTGGGGGTTGGGTTGGGTTGCTGGGTTGACTGAACAGAAGAAGACCTACTTCACCTTCAGACATGGGTATTACCAAACACAGACAACTTATTAATAATTTAAGAAAATATTGAATAAGTGAAAATAAGGGCAAGCCATTCTGTAGCGCTACTTATAGCAGTTTGAGTGGTATAATTGTAGGAAAGCATGTTAGTTGCTTAATTTTTTTTTTAGTTCTAAGCTTTTTTACTTAGTATTTTTATGACACATTAAGCCAATGTAAGGCAAAGTAAGTACAATTTAATTATTCATTTATTATTTACAATATTTTTTAAAAGATGGAGTATTCTAAGTTCTAAAACAGCTTCAATCTGGGTATAAACTTAGCTTCCATGCTTTCCTACATTTTGTCACCCAAAAGTACAAAATCTTCCCTCTGGAAGCAGAGGGCAGAAAAATCTGAGATGGAATTAATAGTTTAGTAATTCAGGTGAAGAGTTAAAAACAGAAGTCAAGACATCAAATGTGTTTTATGCTATCAGTTGATAAAAAAATGAGGTCAGGCTTATATTTTTTTTTATAATAAAGATTCTAAAATTTTTACATTAAAGTTAACTTTCAAGACTACAAAACATTGATAACATCATAGGGACACAGTATTGTAGGTTTCTTAAATAAGCAGACCCACACTCAACAGATGCCTGCAGAAAATAAATTATTAAAGATCAAAGTTAAGATAACATATATTCTTATTAAAAGCATATGATTTGCATTTATTTGTTAAGAATTTGGAAGATAATGCCCATATAATTTGGCTCTCACTGAAATTCCATATTCTGGATCATGCATATGCCAAGATACCTGGTTTAATTCTAAGTAGAGCCCTGTAGAGACACACTGAAAAAGCTATACTAGTATTATTAAGCTAATGAAAAAAAGGTATATTTTCGTAAGTTTTCTTCTACATTAAATTAGGACTTTATTTTTAGCAGTCACTACTTAATAACAATAGTGAGATTCTGGAAATCTAGAAACTAAATCAGAACACCTCTATACAACTAATGTTATCCAGACTATTCTATTAAGTAAATACTTTAATAATAACTATCCATGATTAATCTTGGCTAATGTTTGATTCTCTCCCATTTTCCCACTTATGGAATAAGCATGACAAGTTCAAATGGCATGTTCATAGTGATTAAAATGTGTAAAAAACTGAATTTAGAAACTCATTCATTATTTGACAAGCCTGAAAACTTCGATGTTAAATATTATTCTTAAAGTGTTCTTAGTCCTGAGGGTTGTAACTACAGCATTACATGCAATTACTTGTTGTGTTTGCAAGTCCCCAGTGGCAATAATTAGTCTACCTGTTGACATACTGTTTCTCTACTCTATTGTTAATGTAGGCAATTGATTTGCACGTGGCTGTAATTACCATCACTGATGGTGTCGGAGATGAGCTTCCCCACCAGGGTCCTGTCAATCACCACTTTCTCCAGCTGTGGCCCAGAAAGGCTTAGGGACACCAATATACCTGAGTGAAAGAGGAGCTAAATCCAAATAGCAAGAAAACAAGACATCAAGAATCATTAATAAAGTGACACGTTCCAAAGTACGTATTAGCAGCTGTCCATTACATAGTAATCTAATTTTCAAAATTACAAAAAAGACTTATCATTGATGTGAAGGTGTCTTATAATGACTTTGAAAGCTTTTTCAATGAAAGACAGAGATGTAATACAACACTAAATTACACAGGTACAAGAATTACAGTTGCTGAACACTTGAAGAAAATGCATGGTAAGTCTCCAAATGTACTAAGTTTGAAAATGGAGATCAAAATTCTGTCTTGAGTGAGGAAAGGGATGATGCTAATCCATATCCATGGACCTTATTTTTTTCCACATAAAGTAAATGCATAGTCAGCATCAAAAATCTTTAGGTAATTTTATATTACTATCACAAATTAAAAGCAGCACCTTTTTGCTATCCTTGTTATTTCTGATCATTCATATATTAACTTAATGATGCTGTACCACTGTGATAGAAGAAATAAACCCCATAAAATTCCCTGCTCCATTGTGAGTTGACCTCACTCTGTGAAGTTACTCCAGTAGCAGAACTAAACAAAAATCTTTATTAGAGAGATACTGTTTTCTTAATAATGTGGTTCTGTCCTATGAAGACAGGCTGAGAGGGCTGGGGTGGTTCAGCCTGGAGAAGAGAAGGCTCCAGGGAGACCTTAGAGCAGTCTTCCAATACCAAAAGGGGGTCTACAAGAAATCTGGAGAGGGACTTTTTACAAAAGCATGAAGCGACAGGACAAGGGGGAATGGATTTAAACTGAAAAAGGGAAGATTTAGATTATAAATTGTTCACTATGAGGGTGGTGAGATGCTGGCACAGGTTGCCCAGAGAAGCTGTGGCTGCCCCATCCCCCGAATTGCTCCAGGACAGGCTGGACGGGGCTTTGAGCAACCTGGTCTGGTGGAAGGTGTCCCTGCCAATGGTACAGAAAAGATCTTCAGGTCCACTCCAACCCAAACCATTCTTTGATTCTATGTTTCTAACTGTAGTCAACCCTTGCTGGACTTAAAATTATCAAGTTGGAATTAAATTGTGATTTTATCTAATCTAACTTCAACATAGGTATAAACTGAAGTTTTGAAAGATTGCAATAAAAGCTACATGAGTGTAACTGTGTCTAACGCTTTTACTAGGACAAAACCTTAAAGGACATCTGACATGACAGGGAATATTGAAATACTGACTATATATATTTATCAAACAAATGCATGATTAGATTTTGGCAGGATGCAAAATTATCATTTGTTCTTAAAAAAGTAATTTCTTATCATAGGTATTTTTTGTTTCTGTTTCAGACGCCACTAGAACTGATTTTAAAACTTCCTTATACCTAACCTACATCTCCCCAGTTTAAGTTTGACCCCATTAACCCTTGTTCACAACTGTCTGAAGAATATAGTTGAAAAACTGATGGTTGAAACCCAGAAGCTGACAAACTATGACACAAGCAATGATCAAGCAAAATTACATAAAAACTCTAGAAAGATCAGTTCCACATTTCTGAACGAATATCATCCTGCCAGATAAAACACCCCAAATCCTTCAGTGTTATATTTGCGAACAAGAGAGCTGGTGCAGTCAGCAAAATAACTCTACAACTTGTGTCTTCCACAACACCTTTGCTTGGGAATTATGTTCTTCTCTCAGAAGAAGCTACTGCAATGGTAGGTTGTTTCCATGCTTCCTTTTCTTGCAGGGAAAGAACAAGCTGGAGTTAATCTGGGAGAACAACTGAGGTGAATCAGAAGTCTGTATTCTCTAGGTTTACCTGACATATATACCACACATCCATGTAAGGAAGAGAGACAAAACACTGGAAAAAATGTGGTTTGATCTGTAGATGGTCAATGATCTTTAATGACTGTGTCATGGAATAAGCCCATATGCTCGTCCTTCTGCTGACATCCATGTCATCCATCTATGCTGTATGGACATATGCTTGCAAATTCTTGGCTTGAGAGCAACAAATAACATTAGGATTATTTAACTCTTAAATGTTTGAATGTGTAAATTCACTTTATGCCTATATGTTCATTTCCTGGTAATGACATAGATCACACATGTTACAGAGCTAGAATACAAATCTACGGAAACTGCTCCAGTGTCTAATGATGAGGCATTTACACAAATATAAAATACTGTGGTAATGGGTGTGCTTAGTTTTACTTCTATGAAACCATTCATTAAACCAATGCTATGTATTTTCACTCTCTCATAGATCTCTATGCTATCAGTATGGCATGACAGAATAACATAGTCAGTAAAATATATATTTTATAAACAATATATAATTTCCATGTCTTTTCTTGTTTCCCCCATTGCATTCCCTCCTTCTATATTTTTACAGTAAAACATTCTTTCCCATTATTCTCCACAATTTTTCCTATAGTAACTTACCACGGTTCTTAATACACCTGTGCTCTACAGGTCTAAGTCCTTTAGGAACTGTAGTCTAAATTCAAAAAGTAAATCAGAGACTTTACACACTATATGGCCAGGTAAGGTCAGTATTCCTTCCATCTCCCTTCAAAAATCCACTGGATTAGAATAGGGGCTTTTTAAAAAGTAGTTCTTAAAGTTTCAAGTTTACAATGAAGTACAAGCAGGTATTTAAATAAAGCAGGGACATCGTTGATTCACCATCCCTGGAGATATTAAAAAGACCTGCAGATGTGGCGCTGAGGGACATGATTTAGTGGTAGACTTGGCAGTGTTAGCTGAATGGTGGGATTTGATGATCTTAAGGGTCTTTTCTAACCTAGAAGATTCTACGATTCTGTATTCTCTCTCAACAAAAATATTCTGTAAAAGAGGAAATACATACGTGTTCAAACTGAAACATCAATATTTCAATTCCTTACCATGTAGTCTATGCAAAGACTGTTACGTAATAAGATTTAGGTGCTATTATACATAAGCTTGCATAGTTAAGCTATAGTTTGGTAGACGGGTGCTTGCATAGTTAAGCTATATTTTGGTAGATGGGTGCAGTCCCATCATAAGCATGAATGAATATAAAGCAAATGGGGAAGACTTCAAATTTGGCTTGAACACAGATACACAGTGCTCCAACTCCAAAAAGTACTGCTCAAGGGAATTGCTCATCATTGCTAAGGAATAAGAGCAAATGGAAGAGGCATTATTTACATAAAGCACAAAATCATTCCATCTGACAGATATCATATTAGGGAAAGAAACCTGCAATAATGAAACACGTCACAAATTTTTCAGACTAAAGTAGTGCAATACGAAAAATACAAAGCAAAAGAGTAATCTCTACAGCTTTAACAGCCTCAAGGTGTTCCTAAACAAATTATGAAAACATGATTTCATACCTATTGGAAGAACAGGCATAGCCTTTGAACTGGTATTTGAGTAAAGTGTTTGGGCATCTGGTCATTCTACAAGCTGGGATAGAAAGGTCACTTAATTTCTGTGTTATTGAAGAGCTGAATGTGAAGACTTTGATAGAAGGAATTATGTACTTTGTGTGCCAAAAATGGTTATCCAGTGAGCAAGAAACACATAAGAGGAACAGTGGATACTCAGAGGAAGACTTAGCTCTTTCTCAATAGCAAAGCGCTCCAATTCACATTTGAGTTACCTTTTATTAAGCAAAAGACTTAAATACAGGCTCATGATTTGTGGACTCCAGCAGAACTTAAGCATGTACTTAAGTGGATTCCTTTATCCTAGGAAGCCTTAGCCCTTCACTCCTCATTCATGCAGCTTAGCTGCTTATCAGCCCTTCTACCTAAAAAGATACCTGCAGAGCAAAGCCAAGATTTGCTTCTATCTGATAAAAATTGGAAGAGAATGAAAATATGCCTGTAAAAAATACTGCTGCAAACTGTTTTCCCTTACAGAGCCCAACTGACAAAGGAATATGCAAAAGGAGAAAAGAATTGTAAAGCATTTCTTGTTCAAGCAGGTTCCCAGGGTATTTCCCCACCTCTTCATTCCAGATTGCTTTCTTAGCAGCCCTACCATAATTACTGTTGCATGCCTTATTACAGGTGAAGTTATTGTTGTTACACGTTACTGTTTCACAATAATCGATGCATTTGTACTTCTAGCTCCAAATCTCTAAAACCACACATTAATGGTTCTGATCAAAAGCAAGCGAAATAATTTAGTATGAGGGCAGTGTTCTTCTTAGTAACTGATGATGGGTACCAGTGTGTCATGTATTCTAGCCAGGATGCCTTGATTTTGATATCAGAAGTGTTACTGTGTGTCACCACATATCTTGCTAAATCAGCTTGCTGATGAGCATCATAGCTTATACAAGCCACGTCAGCAAATATTGCTGTGTATCTCAATGCAGAATCCAGTTCTAAGTGTGCCAATGATGGTAACATAAAAACCATTCACATACATATGTAAATTGCAACACAAATAAAATTTAATCAAACTAATTTAGCAAAGAACATATAAATATTTTTAATTAGCAGGAAACAGATATGATTCACAGCTAGTGCTTGGCATTTATACAATAAAAAATTCAGTGTTGGCATGTGTTTTAATTCTACATCATAATGCAAATGTAGAACTACAAAAAGTTGGAAATAAAATCTTTTGGCTAAATCTCATTAATTTTTACTACCTTGTATTGTAAAACCAAACCTGAACCAATGGCATCATTTCATAGTACTGATTTTATGATTTTGTGGCAAAACTTAAAAGCATTCCGAAGTATTAGAGAAGGAGACCAAGAGGAAGGGAACCAGCCAGAGCTGAGATGAGTAAACTCAAAAATATTGATAGAAATAATTCCTTAGGTTATTACTCCTCAGCAGGGAAAGCCAAGGAGTAAATTGTTTACTTAATTATGAACAATACTGTGGCATCTTATTGTAAAGACTTCTTGTCTCTTTTTGTCATGCTTCTTTTGTGGTCTCTATTTTCCTTTGACATCAACCAACTGAAGATTACAGGATTATTTCAAGAACTCATCATAGGTCATCAAAGCTGGGATTCAGGAATACCATACAGAAACAGTGTGTGTTCAGATCCTACTGGAACAAGCAGGAATAGAGCTAAAGAAAAGACCTCGGTCCTTTAGGGCTCAACTAAGCTCTTCTAAATAGGAGAGCAAGATCCTTGACAAAAATCCCTGCACAACCTAGGTTATGTTTACATGAACTAGCACATCATCTGTTTCAGAAGCTCTAAGTACTACTAGAATGTATACTTAGGACTGCAAAAATAAAGGTCAACGGATTATTTATTTTTTGCAATGGGCAAGGAAGTAAATGTGAAACTTCTAATGTACTGATTGTATGAAAAAAAGAGGAACAGGAGAAATTCTGATGCATAAAATGAAACATTAAGAAAGGTAGAAAGCTGGGCCAGCATTATAGTTGTTCTAAGCAAACTCATATATAAGAATCAATTTTGAGAAATATATTCATACACTGGACAAGATAATCTGTATGCAAACTAACTGGGGTTTTCATGGAGGCATATGTATGAAGTGCAATTGATTGCACACAAACGGTTAACATCACAGTACACTGATTTTTAGCAGAGGCACGTTTAAATTTATAGCCCCCAATTTTTGCCTGTGGGCTAGTTAGAAGCTGGAAGTGCTGGAGGAAGCAGTGAGGGATTAGGAAAAGTGATGTGTAGGTTCTAGAAGGCACACTAGCAGCAGTCCTGTGCTTGTTTTTCACAAAATCTGAGGGAAATCACACTACTTTTTAAATTTATAGTCTTGCTATCATTGTATCACCTTTCAGATTTTTTTTCCACTTGTTCTGTCTTGCTAAAGGTACAATGGCCATCGAGTTTTTGGATAGCACATTGTTATTACAAACAAAGTGAACTCTTCCTGGTTCAGCTGAAGATACAGCAGACTCAAATACATAGTAAAAATACTGGAAGATGTGATGGCTGTTGAGTTAAACATTCAAATTTTTATAAATTAATTTATTTTACATTATATTGATACTGAAAACCAAAAGAGCTAAAAAACCCCAAACTACTATAAATTAAATCATACACTCAGATTTAGCCCAAATCACTGAAAATTACAAATCATGGTAATTCACTACATGCTCTCCATGCCGTTTGTCTGCCATGTTGCTTTCTGTTACACCTAAAAGATAATGTAAATATGGACTCTTTCCGCTAGCAGCTGCTCTGCTATTCATCCAAAATAGCATGTACTATTATAAGAGCTATGACACAGGTTACACCATTATGTGATAAGCACTTACTGCTTAAACAGTTAATCAGCCTTTTACTTAGAACCAAACAATAAACGTACATCATTTCTACAAGCTTCAGAACATTTGTGTCAAAAGGGAGAGTCTAGATATTTCTGCAAAATGCTCAAAGACAGATAAGCAGCAGAAAAGAAAACCAACCCAAAATTGAGAGAAGACAGCTTTTCTGTTCTAGACTCTCCCAAATTATTCATTTTTCTCTGTTTTATTTTCATTTGTTGGAGAGTTTATTTTCAGGAAGACAGAAAGTGGAATAACACAATTGTTTTGGCAGAACATTCTAACCCCTGCTGGAGACACCAATTATCAGCCATCGTTATACAAAAAACCCATTTTGTTTTATGATTGAGAAACCAAAAGCAGAACTTAAGGACAGGGAAATGACTAAGCTTTTTATCTGTAACTCTGGCTATGTTAGAAGCTATACTATCAGTTCTACTCTGGCTATACAAGCCATCTAAAAAACCCTTAAAAATACTCAATTTATCAAGCTATCCCCTTATATGATTCAATCCAATATAATGCCAGACCTAATACACTTAGATAAAACTATTCCCCTCTTTTCTTTTCCCTCTAGTACAAGAAATAAGCTAAAACGTATTTATCTCCTTCTTGTGGATGTAAGCTTTAAACTATATAGAGGATGCAAAACGCCAAAAAAAAAAAAATGGAGGCTTTAAACAAAATTAATAATGAATAAAAAGTGTTACACTATAAAGGCAGGATGATAAAATTTTGGTAAGAAGTTCACTGTTCAATATATGAACTGGTAAAAAATGCATGTGGATGCAGATAAGATGGGAGAAGGAAAATGGTAGAGGGAGAACGCGTGGGAAAGCAAATGAAGGGACAGCAAACTGGGAAACATGAATACACGTGGCTAATTGACTCAGTATTTCTTAACCAAATTCCTTACCTAATCAGAACAATAATAAGGGGGGGGGGGGAATAATTTAAATTAGCAAACAATTAATATTTAAATCAGTTATAGAAGATTAACATTCACAGATACATACCATGTAATCTGTATGTGACTGATACACATTTACTAGAGATAAGATCTGATAGGCAAATTCTGCTTAGACAGTACCTTTATTATTGATACTAAAAGACTATTTACTATTTGGCAAGTCAGGTATCTAAAAGTTCTGCTGTTCCTAAAGACACTTCTGTAATTTCAGCTGTATAATGCTTGAATATTTAATACTCATCCTGCTGACACACACTTGTAACCACTTGAATTAGAAGAAAAATATGAAAAAGCATAAAAGTTGTAACACAAAATTTCTTTTCAGAAACAGTACTAGTAATATTTACAATTATCTCCATGCCAAAGCAGTTTCAAATATGATACATATTCCTCATTAACAAGGTAGAGTGCGGAAACTTATAAAATACGTACATTACATATCTATAGAATTACATGTTTTTAGAACAAGCTCATGGTTTAGGAGTTAAAGCATGTGTCATGTTCAGATCTCCCACCTACCCTACTGTTCTGTATTAACGAGGATGTGAAAAGCCATGGAACTTATGTACAGACACTTATAGGTTGATCTTACATAGACAGCTACGTGTTTGTCACACATCGCAGTATCTTTTGTCATACTTTATTTAATGATCTAGCTGGCTCACAGTCATAGCTTCCCTCCCATGTTACACAAGCACAGAGTAAAAAGATTTGCAACAACCATGTAAATAATTAGGATAGAAAAACGTTCTATAAGACAGATTCCAGACCTGTCTGTATGCTTCAACTGCTCCCTTAACCTGCTATTTTGAGGTACAGGATGCTTTTAGTTTCCCCAAATAATAACCATAATCTCACAGAACCAGGGCCCTTTAATGTAATTTTTCTTGTTGATAAACCCCAGATTTCTGTTTTGCAGTATCTACTTCAGATTAGAAATTGAAATAACTATAATCTAAGTAATAAGAGCCCATGCATTTAAAAACCCCATGATTTTCTATGTTAGTTAACATTTTAGCACTATTGCATCTATCACTGAATGGCTGCTTGACTCCACTGACTGAACACTACAAGAGCTTGTCAAAACATTTTACCTGACAGATATGTTTGTTCTTCCATTTGCTCAGCACACATTGACTGTTTTGCATTAAGTCCTAAAGGACAACAGAAAACAGAGAGTAGAGTTGGCAGTACACACTGTCACTACTGGTTAACATACTTCTGATTTTCGAGTTTATAGGTGAAGCATGTCACACAAAGATGCAGCTGTTTTAGAACAGCCTGCCAGACAAAAGCACATTTATCATCACTGGGAGAGTTGGATCTTTATGAAAATTAAAGCTGTTGAAAGAGGTTTGAAAACCGGATAATATGTTGCTATACTTGAAACTTTCTGAAACATACCTCTACCTCCTTGAGTGTATCCCTCAGTTTGTCTGGCCGCCTGTTTTTCAGTATCCAGGGATAATCTCTAGCTGGAAAATTAAATTAAAATAAAATAAAATAAAATAAAATAAAGTAAAATAAAATAAAATAAAATAAAATAAAATAAAATAAAATAAAATGGTGTCTGTGTACATATATGTGTATATATATGGATGTATGTGAACAGATATACGTTTCTATACAATAAAGTTCTTCGAGTTAAAGCTTCTTTTTCGGTGGAAACACAAAACTAAGATTTCAGGAAGTTATCTGAAATGTAAAACTTACCTATAACTGGGAAAAAATGGCTATGGTTTTTCTTGGTTTCTATTGTCAAATGACATCCTTTTGAAAGGCTCTGTTGTAGGGACAGCTAGCATGTTACATCCACACTGACTGTGACTTCACGATGGCATTTGTGTACAAAGCTCTCAGGATGCAGTTTCTCACTCAGCTGCTAAGCTCTTGCAATGAAAAAGCACCCCACATTCAGTATGTTAACTTAGAATCGAAGTTATCAAATCCTAAACAGATCCTACTCTTTCAAATTAGCATTCATTGCCTGATTTCAAAATGCAGGCACAAACATGTCTGCAAAACATATATGCATGAGTATATGCATATATAGAGGCATTAACGACAGGTAATTGTGAACGCCGTAACTTGTATTATGGAGTATAGTTATTTATAGGATTTGTTCTTGAAAATTTGGTCTGAAGAATCTGCCAAGTCAAGCAAACAAGAAACTGCATGACTGCTACAGTCTCTAACAAATATATTAATGTTCAGCAAACTATTGTGAAAGTTCTGGCCTAATACATTAATCCTGAAACCAGGAGGCAAAGTTTCCTCTGGAGTTGCTAGTAATTGGTTTGTCTCATGGCTGAGAATCAGGCTCGAATAACTTGTGAAATTTCATCATCTGAAAGTAAGCAGTTTTCTGTCCATGAGTATACAATAAAAACCACGAGAAAGTAGAACACATTGTCTTTCTAAAATCAAGCCTATTTAAAGGAAAACTGATGAAAAGTTTTGAGCTCCAAGCTGTCAGTTTGTATGCCAACTTCCAGACTGAGTGATTTAACAGTTGTGTTTAAACCTCCCTGCAAAAAGGAGCTCACAATAGGAGTGCCATAGAGTGAAAAAATGAAGGATTTCATACATCAACAAAAGAGCACACCAACATACAACTTCTCTTTGTACTTTACTGGACTGAAGCCAGGACTGGTGGATCTGTTATGATAATATTAATTAGGCATGTAAGATCACATTTTCAATAGATGCCTTCATAAATATTGCAATATTTATCCACATATACAAAATGGGAAATTGCCTGTGCAGATACCAACCTATATATACAAATCAGCAGCTGTAAATAAAGTTACCTAGTGCTTCTCTTTAAGAAATGTGCCATACAGTGTTTTGTCCCTAGGCCACCCTGCATTTACAGCAACAATGTGCAGTAGCTCATGTTCCTTTTGCATGTCACAGGTATGAAAAATAACAATTGGGGCTTCTGTATAACGGGATTTATCTGGGCCTGCTTCTCTTTTCACACAGGCAACGCCTGTAAGATAATGTTAGGCACAGCACAAGGGATGTAAATCCATTATGCTCCTCCCTACTTATAACCCTTTCTCAACTCTCCACCTTTACAGAGCTGTATTGATTCTGACTGACACACAACCCTCCGCAGCGGGTATAGATTTACCACATGGCTGCGTGCACTTTTATACCCATCCCCAGTGGGGCTTCAACCTGCTCCAAACACACCTTATGGTGTTGCAAATAACTTATCCTTCTGGAACACACATTTTGCTCTCAAACACATGCACGTGAATTTTCATTATGTATGATAAGATGAAATGTTAAGGCAATACTTCCAGCATACATATTACTTTGTGAAGTCATCTAAAAATCAATTTGTTTTTTTGGAGCTGTCATCTAATAATGTTTAAACCTTAATCAATGCTCTGAGCAATAATAAGCATGCAGGAGCTGCAGAACTTGCACTAAAGAAAAGTTGCACTGGTATAAAAATCTTTAACTGTCACAGTATTGCTGTGTGAGAGCATAAACTGAAACTGCTTTTAACCAGGCAATGCAGGAACAATGTAAATGTCTTGAAGCTGGAAGCATTCTATGAAGGCAGCTGATTATTAACCTGGAATTTGATTTTGGCCAAACAGATTTCAGCTATAATTTTCATGTTTGAAGCACTTGGTATTTCAGTTCAAGAGCCGACTGAGGAATGCTTATTGCTCATCTGCTGAGTAAATTTCACAAGGAAATATCTGGATTATTTTTGTGATTCCTCTTGACAATGGACTGGAGAACCAACACACACGACCATGCTTAGTGACACAGAAAAAACCAGACTGCAAATACACTAGGAAAGAATTACAACTTTCCAACTGTTTTGTGTCGTGTAGTTCTGTGACTGCCTGCCCCAGATGGCATGTGTAGAAAGTTACTCTTAGTCTCAGATTGAGGTTATTTTAATGCTCTTCCAGGGGTGTCATCAATTCAAATTAATGATTTGGTTTTGCTGTAACAAGAAACTCAGAAAATCTCCTTACATTCTGCTTGCTTTTGCTTCTCTTCTAAGTAACCATGCTTCATCTGCGATGCTGAGGGAAAGAAGGGATGAAAAGATGAATGATAATCCTTACAACTGCTGTCAGCAAATATTAATATTCGGGAGAAGATTCACACGGTTTGATAAAACGCAGAAATTCACCAAAACTTAAGACAGCCCCGATTTTTCCACCTCTCGAGGCAGATATCTTAAACTCGCAGTGAAAGAAGGGCTTGTACAGCACAGCGGGCGCGCCGGCGGCACGGAGCCTGCAGCCCCCGAGCCCCGGCGGCACCGCGTCCTGACGGCGGAACTCGGCGCACGGGCCCGGCCGCCGAGAGGGACCTGTAGCTGGAGCCGGACAGACCTTGTGGCCCATTGGGAAACGTCCAGGATTAACGGGATTAACCAGATGAAGGAAACCGATCGCCCGCCCTGCGCTGCCCCTCCGCTCGCCGGGAGCGGACGTGGGAGCCGGCCCGCAGCCCAGCGCGCTCGCGGCGCCCCCTGCCGGCCGCCCAGCAGAGCCGCGGCGGCCCCGGCCCGCACCGCCCCTCGCCACGGCGACGGTGTCGCGGATCGGCGGGCTGAAAGGGCTGGATCGGCTATGAAATAGAACATACAGTACACGAAACTAGAGTTTAGAATCCAACTGAAGTTTCTAATGGCAGAAAGGTTGCTTTCATGTAAATATTTTCCTTTTTTTCTCCTGTGGAATAAAAAGTTTCTAAATGCTCTGCCGTAACTTAGGAGAGAAAATCTCTGGGCTTCCTTACGGTATCAAAATACAGAGATATATACCTAAATATATTGAGATTTATCGATATATTTATACTAAAATACATCAATAAACATCAAAGTACATATATATGTACACATCGTTATTTTTATATATATAAAGATATATAAATATATTAACAAGAAATTTGAAGTTGCATTTCTCAGAGCAAGCAGACGGTAACAAAGAGTGAACATTTGGAAGTTTTGTTTAGTTTTAGTTACAGTTATTTATATTTTACCTGGTTCTTTCTTGTCATAGTACTGATGGATCCCAATATCTTCATCTATAGAATTGAATGTAAATATATTTAGTTATGGATGTGACACTAGAAACAAAACACAACTTAAAATGCAAAGTTCATCATCTCAATTTCTGCCAGCTGGAGAAGAGTGTTAGGTGTTAACATAGCAACAGTGTAAAAACTACGGCATACAGTCTGAATACCAAGAGGACTTTCAAGAACCAGCAAGCAAGGGCTGAAGGAGAATGTGACAGGTCCTTATATTTATTTGGGGCTGTCATTTCCTTCACATACACTTTGATTCACTTCCAGCTGCCAATAGGCAAAAGTATTTTTACCACCTTCCTAATGAGCATCTTTTAAGATTGTTCACAAAGAAGGTAAGGATCATGGTGAAAAGTACACCTTAGAATAAATTAAAACATTTTCTGATGACTGACACAGCTGAGTTACAGACAATAGGATTTTCTTAAGATTCATGAACTCATAAAGCTGCCCTTTCAAAGGATCCAATATTCTTAATCTATAGGTATTATTCTCTACGTGGTTCCCATGGCAAAGAAATTTGGACATTTCAGCTGCCTTGGTGCAAGTCTTACCAGCCAGCTCCTGACTGGTAAGTACTTAGGTGTGCCATGGCAAGCTTCACCATGTAGATCTAAGTACGGCTTTATGTTGCATTTTTTAAAGGAATTGGACTGACACTGTGTCTGTCTTCTTCTAAACTCAGACAGTTATATACCATGAGACATTTCATACATGGAGGAATGAAGGAAGGCATTGACATGGCAGACAGCAGTCCTGCCTTCTGCCTCAGGATGTTAGGAAGGTACAGAGAGGAAGCAAGAAAGTCAGAGGTGGAAAACATGCACAGTATGCCACAGTACACCTTTAATTACAATAAATCACAACTATTTATTTATTTAAGCCATAGACTTTTCTATAAAATACAGGTTTTGACTTTTTTTCGTATTATTACAAAACAGTTCTCATACAAATTTGGGATGTCAAGACTTACCGAGTCAATATTTGAATAACATTCAACTGAACAGTTATTCATATTCAACTGAACTGTCAATAACAATAACATAGTATTTCAACAAAAATATTATACTCTATAATTGGCATGAAATATCGTAAATAATAGTTTGACACAGTCCACTTACAAACTAGTGGGGTTTCTCTTTTAGTATTGTATTTTAGCAACAGCAAGGCAAGATGAATGAAGGTGATTTCTACATGACTAGTAGTTAGTCATGTGTCTCCTGGAACAATCAATTAATACGATAAATATACCCTCGTAAGTATAAAATTTCAAGTAATCATACAAAATACCCAGAACATGCAGTAATTTTTTATGCTTATGGTAAGTATAAATCACAATGCCTCTGCAAATAACTTGACTATAGATCTTCATTCACCTAAACCAGTCATTAAACTGAAGCTTACAGTCAAGTAGGGCATAGCTTCCAAAAAAGGAAAATGTTTCCAATTAAATATAATCTCAACATTTTTCACTTCAAAGGATGCTCCAGTTCTATGATAAGATAAGCAAAGAAGCTGATCAAGTTCAAACATCATACTGCTGTCAAATTTTCTACCTTTCTCCTAAGTAGAAAAAGCACTTGATTTGGACATTCAGAATTTTGTATCAATTTAATATTCATTAACAAGCTTTGCTGTTTTGTTTTAGTAACAGGTAACAGCTCACCTTTTATATGTAAGTTAGTCTTCAAAGACCACAGAAACATCTCAGTCAGGCAGAAAGACATCTGGTGGCAGATGGAGCCTTAGCACTATCAAAAGAAGGAAAGAAATTGCATGAGCAAATTAATTACCCTTTATCGCCAATGAAACTGCAAGTACTTTGGAAACTAAACACTAGAAGAACCTATCGCTCATGATATTTTGTTATATGTAAGCTGTAGGTTTTGACTCCTATAAAATGAATAGTGCATGGGAAAGAATAGGGTATGAAATGTAGATAGGGTATGAAATGTAGATAGGTTATGAAATGTAGATATGTCTATACACATCAGACAGAGAGACAAATCAGCATTACTTTAAATTTACAGCCGCTCTCACTGAAGTAAATAACTTGGTGCTTGATACTTCTTATACACACATGATCTCTTTTTACAGTATGGTTATAACCTTGGCATATGCAAAAGTGAAGCCACTGCTTAAAGATCTGGCTTAGACGGGAAAATTTGACTTTCAGGCCTAATTTTTTAAACACCGTATATTGGAAAGGGTCAAATATAGAGAAGAAACAGTTTTGAACATGATATTTATCCTCAGTGCCATGGTTTAGTGGTGGACTTGGCAGTGCTGGGATAACAGTTAGACTTGGCAATCTGAAGGTCTTTTCCAACCTGGTTGATTCTATGATCCTGTATTTGCAGACATTAGTAACAGTGCTAAATATAAAAAGTGATGTCTTTCCAAATAAAAAAAGAGAATTTACATTAAATCAATTAAAACTGACAAAACAACAGCTGTGAAGCGCATAAAATACACAAATTCTAGTATCAGGTACATTGACTACAGTTATAAACTGTTTCCTGAGGTTTTCTGAACAATCCACCTGAATATTCCAAATAGAGGATGGGTTTCCCTTCAGAGGAGCACTGGGAATCTTCTGAGACCCAGCAACTAAGACTTCCTTGAGAAATATCCTGCAGTGCTGTAGTTGTAAATTTGCTATCACAGAATCACAGAATAGTTAGGGCTGGAAAGGACCTTAAGATCACCCAGTTCCAATCCCCCTGGATGGGTAGGGACACCTCACACTAAACCATACCACCCAAGACTCTGTCCAACCCAGTCTTGAACACCGTCAGCGATGGAGCATTCACAACTTCCCTGGGCAACCCATTCCAGTGCCTCACCATCCTGACAGTAAATAACTTCTTCCTTACATCCAATCTAAATTTCCCCTGGTTAAGTTTGAATCCGTTACCCCTTGTCCTATGGCTACAGTCCTTAATGAAGAGTCCCTCCCAAGCATCCCTATAGCCCCCCTTCAAATACTGGAAGGCTGCTATGAGGTCTCCACGCAGCCTTCTCTTTTCCAGGCTGAACAGCCCCAACTTTCTCATCCTAT